>CM035412.1:164943680-165036180 GCA_020310875.1 Ceratopteris richardii
CATGAGCATCTCTTCCATCCCATCAAAGTTTCTCTATAGTAGGTGCAGCACGAACTTGACCACAAACATGAACCTCAAGAATATCACCATCTTTAGTATCATCTACATCACCTTCAGCAACTATGTTTCGAGGTGAAATAGGATGTTTTTTAACACCCTGCACAATATTCCATAGTCCCTTTGTAACCAATAGATGATGCATCATATAAGCCCATAATGGGTAATTGGTACCATCCAACTTATCCTCAATAGCCAACATATGGAATACATCACTGCTTTCAGCAGAATTTGAGGTGCTTATACTAGTGAACTAAAACTTGTATATATCTTTGGCACAAAAAGATCAAATTACCTTCAATGCATTTGGAGGCCAAAATGAGCTCAAATTGTGATTTTGACACTAGAGAGCGAAGCACTTTTGAAATCCTCATTGCCTTGAGTATGCTCATCAAATTTTGTGTGATTCTAAGACTCTGAATAGAGGGGTGTGGAAAATGCCTTAGATGAAGTAGTGAACTACTCTAATACCAGTTGTTGGAGTTTGAGGTCTTCAGAGGAACATGAACAACACAAGGAAGAAGAAGAAACTTGGAACACAACACAGAATACTAAGTGTATTACCAAGAGAATGTACAAAGGTAAGTGCCTGGTAAGGGACATATGCATATATACAAGCTAGGGAAAAAACTTGTAAAGAGAGAAAAAGTGCCCGGACAATCCTAGTGTGTTCACACACATCACTACCTAAATATATCAACATAGTCCTCCAAAGTGGTGGAATTAATTAGATATGTTGCAATTCTTGATTGAGTTATCTTGAATCAATTAAGTAAATTGGCAATCAATTAAGTCTGTAAACGTAGATCCTTTGTAGCACATCATGCTACATATTGTTTATAGTGATAAGTAGATAATCACAAGTCTTTGCTAGAATCCTACTTAAAGCTTGTAATCATAATAGTGTTGCATCTTACATGTATTTATGAAACTCATGTATGAAGGCTTTCAAGACCTGATAAATATGAGTATTAATTGCATTATGTACATATATGGATGCAATATTAACAAGGGGAAATGCAAGGGGAATGGGGATAGAGGTGGGATTCATGTATGCCATGCTTGATGGTGTGACGTGTGCAAGTGATGTTGGTGTTGGGGGAATGGAAGATTGTGGAAGTGTAGGGGGATGGGGTGGTGCCATGGGTGGAGAGATGTCCATAGGGTTGGAAAATATTACAAGTGTGCATTCTACCATGAAAATGGGGATGGTAGGTTTTATGCTTCTAGTGTCTATGTAAAGTGATATGCCAAGTGGTTGAGAACTCTATAATGATGAAGCTATGACACACTCCATGACTCTTATGACTTTTGCCCAAAATCATGGTAGTTTTGTGGTTATTGGGGGAGGTCAACGGATAGGGGAAACTATAAAGGAATAAGAATCCACAGCAAAAGGGATTTGGATGTGACAATGGATGGAAAAACCGATACGACCTTCATTAGGAGTGGATTTGCCAACTACAAGGTGCTCAAATTGGTGGCCAATGGCGGGTTGGAATGTTTTGATAGAGATATTATACAACAGGTTCGTGATGGTAGAAAATAGTGTGGCTTGGGAGGTAGGTTCTCTAAAACTAAATGATGTTGTGGATGTGGTGCTTTTTGCAATGGTTGTGATGGTGTCGATATGGACTAAGAAAGTGGGTGTGAAAGATGGGTTCGGTGGGTTGCATGGTTGCAATGGTTTCTATGGTTTTCTATACATCAGTAATGATAGGGATGATAGAGGTTGCTTATGGGAGATTGGCTATGTTTGAACAAAAGTCTCAGGCGTTAGATCAATTGTAGTTGTTGAGGTGGCCTCTTGAACTATAGTCATTTCACGTTGAGATACATAGACCCTTATGTTCTTTGTAGGGTGTGATCGTGTCTCGACATGTCCTTACTCATAACCATGTGTTGGTTTTTGCACCATGGTATAAAGCACTTATATAAAGTTGGAGGGTTTCAATCAAATGCGGGCCCACTCCCTCCTCACTTAGAATATGCTTAATCAACCTTTGCCTATGCTAAATGAGAGATGGCGTTGCTCTTATACACTCACCATGGTGTCATACGATCTTTGCAATTGTGTTGTATAGGCAAGGCACCATCTGTTTCTATGCCTCCTATTGATCTCCTTTTCCAAGTTGAACAAGTCTATTTGTTTTCAAGGGCATTTACTTAAGCCCTGATTGGTTTTCTTAATCTTGATGCTTGGATCCATTTTCATAGCGCTTTAAGTCCTCTCGCTCCATGAACTTTGTTCATGTAAGCTAAATGGTTCATAATGGAAAATTCATAGGTAAATCTCTAAATAGAATACCTGTTACTTATTTTTCTTCGAAAACCAATCATTACCTTTGAGATTTCGACTTTGTCAATACTCTAAGTTTACCCTTTATTCAGATATGTCCATACTTGATCTCACATTCTATAGCATAATTGAAATCACTTGATGCTGGAATGCCTTCAAATCTCTCAATCCATGGTGAGCCCCTGGTGACCTATTATTTCTTGGTTCATGCTTTCTTGCTCCTTATCTCTACTTGTTACCTAGCTTGCATCATGGTGTGCTTCCTACATATACACACATGGAGCATACCATGGCTAACTTCCATCAAACTAGAGATCCCTTGATACTTTGTAATCTTTTATTTTGGTTTGTAAATATCTATTCCCCTTTTGTTCACTTCAATAACCTACAAAAACATTCTCTACCCGAGAATCACGTTTTTCCTAGGTCGACTAGGTACATGCATATATCATACACATTAAAAGCCATTTATATGGGACGAATATGTTTGTTTTTTCACGAAAATGCTTCTCATAGGATTGATGAATGCATACTTAATATAGGGGACTGATTTATGATTTAGGTTCTAGTAGAAACGGCTCCTCCCTATAATATTGATTTCTCCTTGCACATTCTACCAAATAGCTATTCTTCCTTTATGCTAGCCCATTTCCTTTGTGGCCATATTTTCATGTAGATTCTAGCTTAATATCAATATGAACTAGGTATTGAGGGAAATTAGCCACACATCTAAGCGCTAGGATAAATCTCTACATCTCCTCTTCCACTTGAACCTATGATTTTTATTCCACTTAGAACTATGATTTCTGCTAAATATAGAACATCCAAATCATCCTAGTGCAACCGTAATGAAATATAATAAAACATGATTTTTTTCTAAATATAGAACATCCAAATCATCCTAGTGCAACCTAATGAAATTTCCATGATCTCTAAGTAAACTCCCCATTGTTGGTCCCCAAACATCATTACGTATCGGATCCGAAAGGTAATGTCTTATAAACCCATCCATCTTGAAGGGTAGTTGTGTATGTTTCCCTAGTAACCATAATTGACACAACGTTTTTATTCTTTGAGATTCTCACTTTGGTAGGCCATCCATAGGATACCCCATCTACTTCATCCTTTGGAAATTGATCCAAATTTTCTAGAATCTAACCGCCATTTGCATAATAGATATGAAATCTTTTATTATCTTTGGCATAATCAAGAAATATTTTAAAAAATTTAGCCTTTTATTTACTTTTTCTTATCAAATCCCCTAGATGAGTTATGGCATAGCACCTTCTATGATGGAAGATGATCCTTCCTATGTGCAACAAAAGCGGGTGGACACACCCATGATCATTATTCTTGTACTCACAAGGTGGTTCAATTGTAGATTCCTAAATAATAGTAGCTTTGATTGAATAATATCCTTTTCTATCCTAGTGGACTCTAGAATAATTCTACTGATCTATGGAGTGATTGTTGTTGACTATGCTAGATCCTACAAACCTCATGTAGAACTCCGACTATTTACGTAAGTAACTTTCTACATATCACACGCTACATAGTTTCATCAATTACTCTTTTAAAAAACAAGTTAATGAACTAAAAAATCAATATTAGAATTTATCAAACTCTAGATAAATTCAAGTGGCTTACTAATACCTTCCACAAGCCAAATGATCATTTCAAACGCTTTTCTAGTTCACTCACTCACCATCTATAGAGTGTATTACTATATTTCTCTATAATGAACATTTCCTATCGAATAAATAAATCACATGGCCTTCAAATAATTCTAAAAGTATCCCTCCCAAGCTTCTATGTACAAGTACAATGGCTTGAGAGGCCTCTCTACGGATTAAATACCATACCCTTATGAAATATCAAACCTGAGGTTCAAAGCCCTCTAATTGGAAGTAAATAAACTCAAATAGCTCAAGGGTTCAAAGCATTGTCTTGTAGAAACTTTCCAAAGGGTTTTTGAATCAACTTCTAAGTGCCTTCTCAGCCTCCAAACCCATGTCTTTTGCTGTTTTGACACATTTATACAACATTCTTCCCCCTTTTAAAATTTCCTCCTCGAGAATGTGTGTAAGTACAATATGTGGATGTGGGATGGATGTACTTGTAGCATGGAGTTAGTTGGCTATGATGGGGAAGAAATAGAAGATGTGGAGCCTTAGTGGATGGTTCCCAAAGTTGCTTTGTATATTAATCCCCTCATAGGAACTAGCTCTTAGTCTTCCTTGAATAATTCCACATGAAACCCATCCCTTAGGATTTAGAACAGTTCTTTTTGTAAAAGCCTTGCTGTTTTATATTTCTTGATTTGAGATCTTTTTGTTTACGTGCAAGAGCTCTATCTGTTGCTCTCTCATAAGATTCCTTTCTGAATTCCAAAATTTAGCAGATGTCGTCATTTGACCACAGGTTGTTTACGTATCCCCTCTCCACTCTTATATAAGGAGATGTATTTGATGTATTGATGGTCTAGAGGCCAAGGCCATATTGCCACCATTGGGAATAGGAAGAAGGTATCAATTGGGTTCAGTCATGTCCATATGTCCATGGCATTGGTCTTGCTTGTCCGTAGGCACAGCATTTGAGTGTGCATGGTTGTGACCATGCTCACCTTTGCTCAAAATGATGTTTGTGTGAAAGACATTTCCTCCATGAGCATGTGTGTGTCTTGAATTGCATTCATTGCACCCTACTTGGAAGAGCCTATTGCTTCCATGCAAGACAACAAGGTCTACTACTCCCCTTTCCCAACAAATTCGGCACTATTTTGAGGAATGGTCAGCATTCACTTATTGGTTTTTCCAATTTTGTTGTGCCTAACCTTACTGTGATGCACCTTGACACTAAGAATGGGTTTTGAGCTCGTGTGTTCTTCGGTTGGACTCTGCTAGTAACCCTATTATTTTATTTTTTGTTATGTTTCTTAGCTCCTTTTAGTTGATGGCATGATAACTTTCCCTTAAACACACTTTTCTCACTCTCTCTCAGAAACACACATACACATCTCCACACACTCACCTTAGGCATTACTTTCCATCCTTGCACCAATATTTTGGGTGATTCATTTGGAAAGGAGGGTGGGTATTACTCTCTTTTTCCTTTTTCCTCTCTTCATTTTCAAGAAAACAACTAAAAACTGGAGTCTTGCTTGTTGGGAAATATAACCTTCCACAAAGCTACTTTGATATTCTTACATGAATGGCCTTCATGCATCAAAAGGGTCAATTAAGGCATACACTTTTACTCCCTAAACATTCCATGGACAATCGCTTATGTTTTGACAACCTCCTTCCTCATTCCTCTGCTTATGAGAGTTTTGATGCTCCAAGTTTGATTCTCACCTTATGGATCTAGTCCATGCAAAGTCGGGGCGAGTAGCTTCCTCAATCCTGTGAGTTGTGTGCTCTTTATGGGGCAAGTAGCTTTTAGTCAAGGGTTGATCTTCATGCTCCTCGGACCTATGTGCATCTATTGATGCTTGTTAGGGGCTTTGGGTTGAGCATGACTCCATTTTCCCATTCCTCTACTCTTCAATTGGGTCAAGCTTCTCCTCAATCCCCTTTGTCACATTCCCCTTGTTTGTTCTTGATTTTTAGGGGTGACCCATGAGCTCCCCCATTGTTGGTGTCGATGTCAGCTCTCCCAACTCCTTCCTTCACTCTTTTTTGGGTTGAAATCTATGCTAGGAATCTCATCGGCTCATGCTTAGAGGGTCTCACTTACTTTTTTATGCTCATGAATCCTTCGCACCTCTAAGCATCCTTTGCTTCCTACACATGCTTTGTTGCTAGGAGCCAAGCACTTCTCACCTTGCAAAACTAGTTGTTCTCCATCTTGTCGAGAAGTGTTTCTTTGAAAGTCTCCAAATGGGTGTTGTAGTATCATGTACCATCTTCTATTCAAAGCCCATGAGATATGCTCTAAAAATTTCACCCAAGTATCTCCTTTAGGCCCAAGCATCATTGTCTATAGAGACATTGGCATAACCCACAGTCCATGATAGGTTCCAACTTGGCATCCAAGAATGCACGTGACTTGGAGCTATGGTAATGAGCATTTGGTTGTGGGTTTTATGATGGCTTCCCATGTATTTCGCAGCATACGAAGTTTCCTTCGCATTCTGAGTTGGGGGAGGCAACACGTTCCAAACTCCCCCACAAATATCACACAATGTCTACACCAAGCATTTTGGCATAGTTTTTGCCTCCTCAATATCAGCTCTCTCATCAAGAAGTCCATCATGTAAATCTACATTAGAAATGGAATGATCTGCATCATCACATGAAACCTAGAAAGGTTGAGAAGTTGCCTCATTAGGACGAGCACTAGACTTTCCACCTGTAGAAAGAGGCAGGAAAGTATCATGCATGTCTTTGGAGCTAACAGATGTCTCTTTAGTGCATGAAAGCAATGGTTGAATAGCATCTTCCACAAAAACAACATCATGGCTAACCAAAATGTGTTTAGTATGTGGATGATATAGACGATAGACTTTACTTTCAAAACTGTACCCAACAAGAATACATTTTACTACTTTATCATCCAATTTTCTACAATTTTGGTTAGGCACTAATGCATATGCCAAACAACCAAAAACACATAGATGAGCAACAGATGGCTTGCGACCATGCCAAGCCTCATATGGACACCTGTTCAGTACATATGGTGCATACATAATAACCTCAAGCCAAAAGCTATGTGCTAAAGCCTAACTCTTGACCATACACCTCACCATCTCCATGAATAACCTGTTCTTTCATTCAATAACTCAATTCTATTGATTTGTATATGGAATTGTAATTTGATGTTTTATCCCACCTTTAACGAGAAATGCATTAAAGTCAAAAGACATATATTCCCTAGCTCAATCAGAATGGAGGGTGCCCATTTTACATGCTGACAAATTTTCAGCCAAAACCAAAAACTGTTTCAAGCACATAAAGACTTTGGACTTTGCCTTCAATGGATGTACCCATGCATTCTTGGAAAAAATCATCCATGAAAGTCACGAAGTAAAAATAGTTCCCAAAAGAAGGCATCTGCATAGGACCACAGACATCACTATGTACATGTTACAATTTTTGAGTAGCCCGAACTGAACCATCTTTTGGAAGGGAAGAATGTTGCATTTTGCCCACAATACATCCTTCACATACATGTTTACCGGGTGCCTCAAGTTTGGGCACAAAGGATACCATTTCAGATTTCTGCAAGTGTAGCAAACTTGCAAAATTTAGATGACCAAAGCATGCATGCCAAAGCTTTACATCTCATATAGCCTGAGAATCATGTACTGCACATGCCAAATCATTTACAAATCTTTCATAGACTGTGAGCTTATATAGCCCATGACATAAAATGCGAGAATCAATAACGACGTTGCCATTTGAGAGATCATGAAATGTACATCTCTAATCAATAAATTTTACAACCAAGCCAATCTTGGCTAATGCAAAAACTGATAACAGATTTTTCTTGATCCCTAGCACAAACAACGCATGTGACAAAGTGAAAGAACTACCATTAGTATTAGTCAAAATGATCTTACCAACTCCCATAACAGGATAGTAGAAGTTGTTGGCGCATGTAATAGTATTCTATGTAGGGGTAGGCTCGAGTGAAGAGAAGAAACTTTGCTACAAGGTAATATGTTTGGTTGCCCCACTATCAAAGTACCAGACATCTGAGTCTATTGCAAACTTGCACTGCTCATTAGAAGATGGGTCCAAACTGCAAACAGTAGTAAACGCCCAATCTTCTTCTTGCAGAAGATTAGCAGACTCTGTTTTTGGTGTAGAGGCCTCTGCAACAACCATTCTTACCTCTTTCTTCTTTGCCTCTTTAGCACCTAGTTTTGAACAACTCTTGATAACATAATCATTTTCTTTACAGTATTTGCAAATAAATTTTTGCTTTTCTGATTTCTTCTCATCTTTGTCTTTCTTCTTCAAATGTGCAGCATTAGGAAATTTTTGCTTACTAGCAAAAGAGCTGCATTCACCTTTGCCCTTCTGATTAGCCAAGAAATCTTGATCTACAACATGCATAATAGGCTTGTTCCGCCTATATTGATCTTTCTACAACAAAACAGAGACTAAATCCTCAAATGACAAGGCATTTGGATTGCCTTTCATCATCAAACAGAAAGTAAAAGCAAAAGTCTGATATGAGTCAGGACAATCATTCAAAACGGTCTGCACAAGTGAGCTATCTGGTATAACTTCATCACCACATGGTTGTATTATCTTGGAGCACAACACACAATACTTAATTTATTACCACTAGAATGTACAAAGATAAGTAGTGCATTAGGGCAATAGGCATATATACAAGCCAAGGGAAAAAAAACCTCCTAAAGAGGGAAATTAGTGCCTTGACGGTCCTAGAGTGTTCACACACATCACTACCTAAATATATCAACAACAATATAGGGTCTATCTTTATTTTGAGAGGGAGAAAAACTAGACACATCTTCCACTTTAAATAAAAAGGAGAGGAATATCCAAATGTTCTATGACACTATATTTATGGTAGTTAATCGACTTACCAAGATGGAATGTCTCTTTCTTATAAAAAAGATTGATAGTACCTTAAATGTTGTAAAATTGTTTGTAAAGGAAATTTTTTGACAACATGGAATGCCTAAAAACATAATTTCTGATAGAGACTCTAGGTTCACATCAAATTTCTAGAAAGAAACATTTGAATCAATTGGCACTCAACTTGATATGAGTATAACTTTCCATCCACAAAGTGAATATGGGGTAGCCAAGAGGTTTAATTGTGTACTTGAAGATATGTTGCATATGTATGTGAATGAAAAGCAAGATAATTGGAGCAAATATTTGACCTTAATCGAGTTTGCATACAATAGTGCATGTCATGCATCTATAAAAACGACATCATTTGGTATGGTTATAATCTTTTTATTCGAGTTTTTGCTTTGAATGTTTTGAATAAAGTAGAATTATCTAAAGAGATTCTTGAGAAAATGAATGAAGAACTTGGAAAAATTAAGGAGCATATAAAAGAAGTTAGAAAAGAGAAAGAAATTATATGATTCGAAGAGAAGACCACTTGAATCTCAAATGCATCACATGGTATTTCTTAAGGTCAATCCTCACCAATCTAAATTTTTGCTATGGAAGGATCATAGGCTTTCTCAATGAGACATAGGTCCTTTTAAAGTTTTGAAAAACATTGGACCTCTTTCATATTTGTTGGAATTGCCAAAAAATTTAAGCATGGATCGTGTATTTCATCTTACCTTACTCAGTAGATATGTATGTATTTCATGTTAGCTAACTTAGTAGATATGTACCTAATGCTGCTTATGTTTTGCAAGACAATTGTAAGATGAAAAATGATGTCTCTTTTCAGCTTTGGGCTAAAATAATAATAGATAGAAGGGAAATATTGGTTAGAAATCAATCTATAGTACTAGAGATTTTGGTAAAATGGCATACATATCTAGTTGAAGATTCTACATGGGTGAATCTAGATGCTTTTCTAGCACATTATCCTTCTTTTGCACTCTAAGGAGAGAGTTCTTCAAAGGGGGGAAGAATTGTAATGAGCCTTTTGATAGTGCAATAATTCATTTTCAAAATTCTATTATACATTGTGTGGATAAATTTTAGAATAAGTAATTAGGCCATTTTATGTATATAGACAAAATCTAGAGATGAAAAGTTTTTTATTCTCTCTCTAAACTTTATCTACATTATGTTTTTGTTCAAAAGAGAACATCAAGATGAAAGAATTAGGAATAATCTTGTATGAAAGAAAGGTAGATCACACATAGTGAGAGTAAAATTGTCTCTATAGAAATTTTGTGAATCATGTTTAAAGTAACCTTTTCATGCTCAACAATTAGTTCATTGTAAGATAATATCCTAATTTTATTCTTTCTCTAGATTTTCTAAACTTTTAGGGCTCAAAACTGATATTTGGAGGTGGATTTGGACCTAGGGCATCTCTAACATTATTGTGTAGATTCAAGAGATGAACCTTTTCTCACTCACAAGCATGTCAGAATTTTGCACTATTTTTGAGTTTCAAGGTTTAGAAAAGTGTAAATTCTTTCACACTTCCTTTAAGAGGGAAACTCAACTATATTTTAGGGAGATTTTGGTATGTCATGCAAGAGGAGGCCAAAAATCAAAGAATTATCTTCTTTTCGTGATTGAGAGTGACATTTTGTTGTTTTTAGTAGGAGTGGGATTGAGAGTGCAAATGTGAATGAGATTGAGATAGCTTGGGGGTGTTTGGGAGTTTGAGGCTTCATCATGAAGCTATTTTGCAAAGCTATTGTATTCATTGGTTCAATTCTATAATACAAAATCTTCTCTTTTTGTATGTCACATCTTGTCTACTCTCATGTGTCACATTTTCTCTTATCTTGTGCAAGTTTCATTTTTGTCTTCTAGTGTTCTTGAGTGATTAAAAGGATTTGATTGGGGATGGCTTGTGATTGTGGAAGTGCTACGTTGCTTCTAATTTTTCCTCTCTCTACCCCACCCTTCCACTCCCACCACCACCCCTACACCACCTCCTCCTCCAATGATACCCCATTCCCTTGCCACTCCCTCCTATCCCTTCACCCACATTCCCTACCCCCTCTCCCTCCCCCCTCTCTCCCCATTCCATTCCGTGCCTCCCCTCTCTCCCTTCCACCCTTCTCATGGCCCTCGCACATCCTCACAACCACCCTTGTCGGTACCTTTAGAGAGAACTGATAAAATTGGAATGATACAAAGAAGCTTAGGATGGCCTGATGGAAGGACGACATTCACAAATTGATAAATGATCAATCATTTTATTAGCATGGTCTCTATGCAAGGATGACACGTATAAATCCATAAATAAGCCGAGAGGAATGAGTCATGCTGATGTAATTTTGAAGGCTAAAATAAACTTTAAAGGATGTATTTGATGTTCAATAAAATTACATGAAGTGATAAAAGAAATATTTCACATGTAGGACATGAGGATGGTTGAGGTGATCCTGAAGTCTCTTCATATGATCTTCGTTTCGATCTTTTGGTTCTTTTGGTAGCTACCGAATTCTTTTCTCTACACACTAAATGTTAATGATCATCTCCTCTCTAGGTGTCCAAATCTTCTATGGGATCAGTTAGGTGGAAATAATCATCTTCTCTCCTAGTGGTCAAGATCTTTTCTTTGCTTTTTACCTCTCCATCTCTCTGCATCCCAAAAACTCTACATTTCCTTCCATAGTCCCATGTTTGTTGAGATGAAGAGCCCTTTAATGAAAAGCACTTGTAGAGACCCACTTAATCTCTCTCTCCCTCTCTCCAATGATTGACATGTACTATCAAGGGAGCACTAGATTGTGCCCTCTTACTAGACTAGGAAAGATTTCAAAATTATACTTTCGATTACAAGGTCACCCATATAGGGAAATAATAGAAGAAAAAATAACTGATACAAGAATTCCCACAACCTAGGACTAACATGTATAGATAACTCGATTAGAGATGATGTAGAAGATCCACAACACAGGAGCGTAGGTACGAAGCAAAATCTCTTGAATATAGAACTCCCTTCAAGCAGATGAACTAGATACAAGAAATAACTAGACAAGCTCTCGTACTACGAGATTACAAGAGGAAAAGGTTGTTGATCACAACTCCTTGAGCTCCCAAGACTCCTATTGGCAAGACTAAGTATGTATGTGGCCAACCCCTCCTTGTATAGGTTTTCATGGGTGGTTCATCAAAGGCATCTACAAATTCATGATGTCATCGATGATATCATTAATTGAAAATATGATATTTGGATATCTAAATCAAGAAATTAAGAAGACATACGATCTTAGTGTTTTGCACATTCTCAATGGAATGGAAGCACTAGTTTCTCCAAGTGTGAACCAATCATGAGATATAGAAGTCACATGGGCTCTAAGCTTCATGACGGTTTCCTTCGTCCATGACATTACCTCCCCCTCAAGTGAGAGTTCCATGAGGTGTGGTCATGGTCTCTAGTCTTGAATTCATTGAAGTTTTCTTATGGAACCCTCAAACCTTTATTGGTGATCTATGATGGTTCTCTTTCAAAGTGCGATCACTAATGTCATACCCTTTCCAATGAACAAGGTGCTCCAATCTTCCTCGAGATATTCTTGAATCTAGGACATGCTCAACTTTGAATTCTTTATGGTCATCAATCTTGATAGATGCTGAAGGACTAGGTCTCTCCTCCCTTAATAATGAAATTTGATATTCTTCTAACATGGATACATGAAAACTAGATGTATTCTCATGGTACTTATTAATTAGAGTTTGAAGGTGATTGGATATTTTGGCCAAGATGGTGAATGGATCAAATCTCTCATGGTCTAGCTCTACATAAGGCCTCAAAGCTTGCAAATTATTTTTGAGTAACCACACATTATCCCCAATGTGATAGGATAGATTTTGAACATGAAGCTAACCTCCATAATACTTATATTGTTCTTAAGCTCTATGGATCTCTTCCTTGAGTTCTTTGTGAATATCCATGAGATATTGGGCCTTATCTTTGGCAGCTAAGTTCTTGACATGATATAAGAGTTGTATATCCATCGTTGGATGTTGTGCATAATTTGCAAAGAAGAGAGTCTGCTTGGTAGATGTATGAACACTATTGTAATAGGCAAAGGATGCAAAGGGTAAAAGCTCAAACCAATCATTTTGATGATAGTTGATGGTGAAATGGAGATATTGTTCTAGGACTTGATTCAACTGTTTTTTTTGTCCATGAGTCTATAGATGATTGGCTCTAGATATTTTGATTTGAATACCAAGGAGCTTACAAAGACTATTCCAAAAGCTAGATATGAACTATGGACCTCGATCATTGAAAATATCATCAAGCAATCCATGAAGCCTAAATATGTATCCAAGAAAAATTTTAGCAGTGGTTGCACCTGTGATTGCCTTAGTAGTTGGAATGAAGTGTGTCGTCTTTGTAAATCTATCCACTATAACTAAAATGGCATCATACTTATCTAGCCTTGGTAGATCTCTAATGAAATCCATAGATAATGAAGCCCATGGTCTTTCTAGAATAAGTAAAGGTTGTAAGAGGCTATGAGGTTTATGTCACAATAGCTTAGATCTATTGCAAGTGTCCATAGATAATGAGGTTTATATCACATTACCTTAGATCTATTGCAAATGTCACATGTTTGGATATATTCTTTGACCTCTTTCCACACTTGAGTCCACTCGAAATCCCTTGATATAACTTCTATTGTTTTATTCACTCCAAAATGTCGTGTTGCAAGGTTTTCATGATGTTGTTGAAGTACTTGGATCTTGAGCTTTCTTGGAGGAACATACAATAGGTTCTTATAGAAGAGGAGCACATCCTTTTCCTAAAACGTACTTACTTCTTGGAATTTTTGTTCTTGAGTTTTCTGCTTACCGTTCATCTTGTGGTAGAGTCTCACGGATCAAATGATTCAAGGCTAAGTTTTCATGATGGCTTGAAGAGATAACTACTATTTGAAGTTGCTCAAGCATGAGTAATACACTCTGTTGTTGATTAGAGGCCTCTTCACCTTTCTTTGGTGAAAGATACGATCTTCTTAACAAGGCATCTGACTGGCATTACTGCCATGTTCGAGGATATGTGATGACAAAGTAAAACCTGGAAAAAACGTTACTCAATCAAGATTTCCTTCTATCGAGGATCTAGGGGGTCATAGAATAATCTAAGTTCCTGTGATCTATATACATGCTAACTTTATGAGCTGCTTCTTCTAGATGGTGATGCCAACTAACAAAGGAGTCCACTATGGCAAGAAGTCCTTGATCATGGATTTCACAATTAATATCTCAAGGGGGACATTTCATTGAATGATATGGAGTTAGATGTAGGTGTCCATGATCTCCAAATTGGGATAGAATGGCCCCAAGAGCAAAGTCTGATGTATCTACCTCTAGGAAGAAGGGCTTCCTAGAATCAAGAAGAACTAGAATTGGAGCAGTGGTGAATGCTGATTTCAAGGTCTGAAAGGGTTTTTCTCCTTCTTTGATTGATGAGAATTTTGAGTTTCCTATAAGCTTGGCAAGAGGTCTCACTATCTTGAAGTAATCTCTGATGGATATCCTTTAAAAATTGGAAAACCCTAAAAAACATTATACATCTTGAACACATGAAATTGGTTGCCAATCAAGGATTATCTCAATCTTCTTAGGTTCCATAAAGATTCCTTTATATGATACAATGAGCCTTAAAAACTCCACTTTTGTTTTATGGAAAGAGCACTTCTCCAATTTAGCATATACAACGTTTTCTCTTAGATTCTTTAGGACTATGTTTACATGATATTCATGACCCTCTAGGTTTTTGGAGAATATCAGGATATCATCAAGATATATTACCACAAAGTCATCTAAATATTCTCCAACGATATCATTCATTATTTTTTGTAAGAAAGTGGGAGCATTTGTGCGACCAAATGGCATAACTACATATTCAAAATGCCCAACCTTGTTCAAAATGCTATCTTTCATTCGTCTCCTTCTCTGATACTAAGAAGATTGTAAGCTCCTCAAAGGTCAATCTTCATGAAGAACTTTGCTTTTTAGAGGCATTGCAAGAGCTCTAATATAAGTGGTACAGGGTATTTATTCTTTATTGTGACTTTCTTCAGCCCAGGATAGTCTATGCACATTCGGAGAGTCTCGTCCTTCTCCTTTACAAATAGGATAGGGGCTCCTGTAGGAGGCTTTGAGTGTTTGATAAACCACTTGGCTACATTCTCATCAATATTCTTGTGTACTTTTGTAAGTTCCTCTAGGGATAATCTATAGATTTGTCCGAAGGGTGATTGTGATCCCTCTTGAAGTTTTAAGGCACAATCATAAGGTCTATGCTATGGGAGGATATATGCATTCTTCTTTTCAAAAACATCTTCAAAATCTTGGTATTGGTCACGTAACTTCATTGAATCGTTTTTCTTGGCTCTTGAGTTGGTATGGCATAGATCATATATGTCAGTTGTTTCATTACTACATGCATAAAGGATTTGGCTCCAACATATGTCAGGTTCTTCTAGATATGTCGATGGGTGATTTCATTCTTTTCCAATTAATGTCTGGATTATGTTTGATTAACGAGGACATTCTAATGATAACCAGATTTACTAGACTAAATATCACGTTGAAACATATATGGGAATAATTGTCACCAAGGTGTACTCCTAATGGTATAGTTTCCATGGTTATGTGCACAGATGCTAGAGGCTGCCCATCTACTACTTGAGCTACTACTGGTTTGTCGTTTGGAAGTTTTGGAATTCCCTGTTTGTTAACCAATCCTTCATCAATAAAACATGAGGAGGCTCCTTAATCTACTAGGGTTGTAAGGGAAAGGGTCTTGTTAGGCATGACTAACTTGACATGGGCACGACATGCTTCTATGGGTGTAGCTAGAATTATGAGACCCTTTCTTATATCATGGTCTGGTTGTACGGTCTCTTTTTTACAGCTAGACTTCCTTGTTTCCCTGCTCTACGAGGGTGTCTATGACTCTAGAGCTTCTTCTGTTGTTGGGCCAATTAAGAGCAACATGTCTAGGGTTTTCACAGTAGAGGCATAATTTGTTCTCTCTCCTTCTATGTTTCTCTTATTGTGTCAGAGTTTGGAACCTAGTAATATCTATCTACATAGGTTTTGGCATAGACTCATCTCGAGGAGTGGGCTAGAAGGGTTTCCATTGGCGAGGTCTTCCTTCTACTTGTTATCACATTGAGTAGCTTGGGTAATGTATCTATTCAATGTCTTAACCTCTTGCATCATGAGCAAAAGGTCCTTCACATCATCTCTTAAACTCATCAAAATTGGCATATGAAATAAACTTTTTGTCAAGTGAGATCACATATGAACTATCTAAATTTTGATGCATAGGTAGAGGTAGGGTGGTTAACTTGATGTATCATTTGGATTTTTGTTTCTATCACTCAACGCATGCCTGCATTAACAATTTTTGTGGCGGTGAGTTCTCAAATAAAGTATTGATATGTTCTTCTCCAAGATTAGTGCGACCCATTATAATGCTTTGCCATAGAGGAAGGTTCCAAAAAATATGACATTGGATGCTTGGTCAGGGTATCTATCAGGTTGCATATGGATGTACAATTGAACTTGTTGGAGAGATCTGCAAAACTTTGTACAATCCTTCATGAAGGATCACCATGAAGGATGAGCTAGGTCATTGATTCACTTGAATAGTTCCTTCACAATTCGTTCTTGTAATTCCTAGAGGAGTGTGCCTACATGCACTAGATGTTCCATCTCTAGTTGTGTTTGTCTATGAGTTAGGTCCTCGATTTGTTGTTGAAGGCTCTGATGATGCCACAATTTGTTCATAAGCGTTCTCCATGATGTCTGCTCTTGGGTAGAAGCTAGTCTTGCCAAAATGTTAGTGGTGCACTAGATTTTGCCCTCTCACTAAACTAGACAAGATTCCAGAATTATACTTTCGATTACAAGATCACCCACATAAGGAAATAATATAAGAATAAATAACTGATACAAGAATTCCCACAACCTGAGATTCATAGGTATAGATAACTCGACCACAAATGATGCAAAGATCAATCAATATTAGACCATAGCTATGAATTAAGATCTCTTGATTACAAGAATTCGCTTCAGGGAGATGAACTAGATACAAGTAATAAATAGATAAGATCTTGTACTACAAGATTACAAGAGGACAAGGTTCGTGATCACGTCTCCTTGAGCTCCCAAGACTGGTATTCACAAGATTGAATATGTTTGTGGCAAAATCCTCCTTATATAAGTTTTAAAGGGTGGTTCATCGAAAGGGTTACAAATTGATGATGTCATCAATTCAAAACATGATCTTTGGATGTCAGAAACAATTAAGAAGACATTCGATCTTAGAATTTTGGCATGTTTTTGATGCAATGAACGCATTGGTTTATCCAAATTTTGAACCATTCATGAGATATAGATGTCAGATGGATTATGAGGTTCAAGCTAGTTTCCTTTGTGCATGATAGGTACTTCTCAATGACTGAAATGTACTACCCCATGATTATGGCATACTTTGTAGTATGTATAAGGGTACTTTGTACTTGTAGGTATGTACTTTGTACTTTGAGGTATAGTACTAAGTACTCTAAATTATTGTACTTGATACTTTAGGTACTTGGATGTAGTATGTAAAAGAAGCTCTCTCACAATATTTTTTCTTATATATAACCTTGGATATGTTACTCATTTCCATCACCATGTAGAGGTAAGTGTACGATCCTCTATGACAAGTGGCATAGATTGCTTGTTACTTCCCCTCTTTCCAGGTGGCATGTACTTTTCTCCACGTCTATTTCTCTTTTCATGTCAATCTCTCTCTATGTGGAGTATCCCCTTATCAAAATTATTTCCCAAGGCAATATGCCAAGGAATCTCCAAAAGCACTCATGTAAAGCTAACCCTCTCTCTCTCTCATCAATGGGATAAAAATAGACCACTCTATTCTCTTCAATTTTTGTGTGATAATGGAAAGGACAAGATATGCCTAATGGGGCCTTCAAAGGGCTGATCATTATCTCCTCTATATAAGGACAAGGTAAAAAAGGAATTGAAGGATATAGAGATAGGTGGATACTATATAGACCCTCGGTCACAATGCTCTACCTTAGCTACAATCTTTAGTATCCATTAGCTTTTGTATTATTAGACCTCATATTCTATAGGAGTAGTACAAAGGGGTCCCCCTGTCGGAGAAACATGGATACGACTTGGTGCTCCAATGGCTCAGTGACCACACTAGCTTCTCAAGAATATTATGAGAAAAGTTTTAGACCAACTAAAAAGATGTTAAAATTTATAGCTTTCTAATTGTTCCTACTAGTAAATGTTATAATACTTTCTAGCTTGATATTAAAAATGTAGTTCTTAATGGTAAGATAAAAGAGAAGAATTTCATGGAACAAACAAGAAGTATTTTTGGATGGACAATATTGTTGGATTTTGAGGTAATTTGAAGCACATGAATGGCACAATGAGGAATATGAAGATTGGAGAATAACACAATACTCAATGTATAATCAATTGACTATAAAAAAGATAAGTGAGTCCTTAGAGTTATTGGCATACATACAAGCTAAGGGAAAAAAACTTCCTCAAGTGGGAAAAAAGTGTCGGAGTATCTATAAGTGTCCTCACACACATCAGTTCCAAAATATATCAACAAATACCCCTCTCAGAGTGATGTGGTGAACAAGCTTGCACTTATGTATAAAAAACTACCAAGCAATTTTGAAAGAAATCAATGCATAAAAGGAAGTTATTCCAAAGTTTTGCAAAAAGCTTCAGACTTCTCACTTGGTAGAGCATTTTTCAATTAAAGGTATTTAAACTTATCTTGTTGAGGCACACATGCCAAATGAATTTCTCTAGAAGACAATCTCTCCTTGATAGAATGAGAGTGCAAACCAATGTGCTTTTTGAAAGCATGAAACATAGGGTTCTTGGCAACTTCCAATGCCACACACACTCAATAGTTTCTAAGAAAGCTCCCCTATAATAAGCCTCAAAACAGCTAGAAGTAGCCATAGTAGACTACTTCTTGCTCAACCAAGATATGCATTGGATATCAACCGTGAAGAAAAAACCACTTGTCATTACAACCAACACTATCTAGGTTAGCAAAAGCTTAAAAATCTGGTGCTAATGATCCCCCTTGGGATAAACCAATCCAATTAGTCGAGGACCACTCAAGTAGAAAAGGATGCACTTAAGCACTTGCCAAGTGACACCTAGAAAATGCATAAACCTACTCATTTAAGAGAATTAACCTCAATATCAAGTTGACTTATGTCTTACTAGTAGATGAGCTACATTTACCTTTGGCCTTCAAACTAGCTAGGAAGGCATAATCTCCAACATGCATAATTAATTTTTTCGACCAAGGCCAAGCTTCCCACAACAAAATAAAGTCTAACTCCTCAAATTTTAAGGCATTTGGATTGTCTTTTATCATCAATTAAAGAGTAGAAGATTTTTTTTTTTTAATTCTCGAAGATCATTAAGAAGAGTCTGTATAAATGAACTATCAAGAAAGATTTCATCACCTTAATTCAGCTGATGCTTCGATCTTTATTAGAAAAATCTCCATTGAATGTCCTTAACTTATATGCTTACTCTCCAACTCTATTCTCAAGGTAAGCAACAAGAGCCTCATGTGTTGTTAGGCTTAATGTTATGAGAGTATCCTAATCATCTTTTACTATCCTACAGGAGTGAATTTGAGGGAGAATGGAATGTCTCACAGAAAAAACTATCAATGCATGTGCCCTTGCATCTCTGCTATCTCGACAAAGTTGCTTTTTAGTAGGTGGAACAAGAACTCTAGCATGACTAGTAAATCAAAGATCATCATCTTCAACACCATCTGGATCACCTTGAATCATTGTATTTGTAGGTGTAGTAGGACATTTTTAACACCTTGCACAATATTCCACAACACCTTTGCTAGAAATACATGACACATCATATATACCCACAACGGGCAATTAGTACCATCTAGTATATCATCAACAACCAATGTGTGAATTACATCATTATTTTTTTTCATGGGAAATGACTAAATAGCATGATGCAAAAGATTGATTGTATCTCAAAAACTTGAACAAAAATACTCTATCTAGATGTGATAGACCTGTGGTAGGCTTGGGGGCACTTGTACTAGCAAATTGGAACACACACACACACACACACACACACACATATATATATATATATATATATATATATATATATATATATATATATATATATATATATATATATATATATATATATATATATATATATATATATATATATATATATATATAAAGTGTGTGTGTGTATGTATGTATATATGTTTGGTAGAAAAAGATGAAATTATTTCTATAATAGTGATAATAATGCATTTGGGAGGTCGCAAGAGGATTAAAACAAAAATTACAGGCCACACAATGAAGTTGTTTTGAAATCCTAACTGCATGAGTACGCTCAACAACTTTTATTTGACTTTGAGACTACGAATTGAGGGTGTCTATGATACCCTATAAAAAGCGATGTCTTGTTGGGACATCAATTTTTGGAGTTTCATGTTTACGGAACCACACAAACAAAACAAGCAATGAGAGAAATCTTGGAGAACAACACAATACTGAATTAAAAAGTGAATGTAAAAACTATAAGTGATCCGTAAGGGATATACATGTATATACACAGAGGAGGGGACCTCCTAAAGAGGGAAAAAAGTGCCTTGGTGGCTCTGAGTGTGTTCATATGCATGACTACCAAAACATATCAACACATATATACATCATATATATACATCAATAATTTTGGATGGAAAGAGATACCTAGAGTTTTCAATCATCAATTGGTAATTTCTTAACATGCAACGTTATACAGAATATTCAATTGATTCAACAATGTTGTAAAATATATGGAAATTGGATGTTTCTATGTTTGTCTCTATGCTGATTATTTGATCACTAGGAGTGAAGGTAATGCAAACTTTGGAGAAACGAAAAAGACGCATGAAGAGTTGAAGATTTTTTATCTTGGTGTACCACATTATGTATAAATATTTGAGGCCATCTTTAAAAAAGTATGGTATGTAGCTAAAGAATGTTAAGAAAATTTCCTATTTTTTGAAAACTTAATAACGAAAGAATAAAACTATGTTGTGAATTCTATGGAGCTTCGTGTTAAATACACAATGCATGATAGGTTTCTGTTTGAAAATATACAAATATTCCGAAATTTGACCGCTTCTTTGATTTATGCTTCAACTGCATGGCTATATTTCTTCTTTGGAAGTTTGGCCATTGATTGAAATGAACAACACGCACACTCTAGTGATCTCCTTTACTCCGCAGTTTTCATAGGTTATATGTCAAGCCACACTTCGGGTTTGAACCATAGATTCTCAACACTAGTGTCTTGCCATAATTTATACTATACCGAAAGATTTACACTCGAAGGCGAGTAAATGAAAGTATGCTACTTGAAATGCAATATAAATGATGGAGTGTTCAATTCAATTTATATTCGTTTTAACTTTAAAGGTTATAATGATGCAGATTGGAATGGTAACGAGGATGATTGCAATATGCGTGGTTATGTGCTGATGCCTGGAAATTGACTTGTACCATGGAATTCTAAGAAGCAAAAAAGGTTGGCACTTTCTTCAATAGAAGAAGAGTATTGTGCAATTGTCATTGTTACTTGTGAAATAGTTTGGATTAGTATATTATTCAGCGAGTATGTAACTTTCTACTTCATTCCACAATTTTATGGTCATAGCTTAAGTAGTATTCAGTTGAAATCTAATCAACATTTCTTGGAAAACACACTATCACTATGTTCGTGAAAAGGTTCTTGTTAAAGAATTTAGCATCTCAGTTATCTCCTCAGACGATCAGTTTGCAAACATAATTACGAAGGCATTTGAAAGGATAAAAATTGCAAAAGGTGAATGGTATGGCTGATTTAAAAGTTTTTATAAAACCAAGGTTGAGAGGATGAATGTGCAGAGAAATTTTCATGTCCACAAGCCAGAGAAATTTTCATGTCCACAAGCCAGCTGGTGATGGAAACAAAAATCAGAAGGGTTTGTACGAAAAGCTTGAGTCTTTTTACAGAAATAGTGTGGAAAATAGACCTCAGTCTACTTTTAGAGAACAAGAAGCGTACTATATATAAGTGTCAAGCTGCTATCAAAGTACAGGCCCGCATCGTGGTTTGACTCCTTGAGTCCCTCGTAGAAAGTGCTGGGATCAAATCTTGGTTGGATCAATCTTACCTTACGAGGTCGAGTGTGTGAGTGTGTTTTCAATTCATTGTAAATGGCGATCAATCCTTTTTGCAGCCAATGGAACAGCTTTTTGAACCTCACACGCAGCATGGATACTTGGCGCGCAACTCTAACTGGTCATGTAAATGACTGCAAAACTCCTTTTTTTCTTTGCGTGCAAGATTTTGTAACCCCATTCGTATTGTGTAGCTGTCGTGGATTGTCTAGTTTTTCAAGCCATGGTGTAACTTCATCATGAGTTCGCACAGTTGATACTTATTTTGTATTTGATGCATAGTCTACAGTTACGTTCGACGGCGATGAATATTTCTCGATCAATTATTTCTATCTTCATTTTGCCACAATTGTCTTCCCTTCGTACTAAGTTCTGCTCTGGCCATTTGATATGTTCCTTACTGTTTAAATGATTCATGGGCTATAAAAAGATCTCTGAAATCTGCGCAATCTGCGCCATATTCGAAGGAGAAATACGCTCAGAACTGTTTATTGTTGTTTTTCTAATGGGATCTTGGCTGATTAATTGCACAATGAACATGTTGGCTAACTTTGCATCCTGCTTTCATATAGTTTTCAACATCCGGGAATGCGAAATCTAATCGAGTGGTGTAATTTTGATCTGGGAACCGTGATCTCAAGTAACAGTATCTTCAAGAAAAAACAAAATCCTATGCAAACGGGAGCACCATAGATTGTGTGTGAAACCTACTCTACAAAATTGAACTTGATGCAAGCACTGATTATTTACCGATGGGACATGCAATCAGTTTGATAGCGAGCCGTTGATCAATAATACAGCCGTCTTCAAGATCATGGCTGAGAACAGGCCCTCCAAATGGAGAGACATTATCTCTGCTCAATACTCTTGTATACGGATTTCCATGTCTATGGACCTGTATCCTAGCTGGCTGGGGTGACTCCTGCCCAAGGCACAGTCCGTACATTTCATCGTTAATTTAACTTTCTTGCTCTTTCAAAAAAAATTAATAATAATAAGTCAGCCAGTGAACGCTCATACAAGTGCGCGCTACAACAGTAATAACCCTTGCCGAACTTCCTTTAAAACAAAAAAAAAACAGTAATAACCCAACACAGATGTTTAAGAAATAGTTGTCAAACAGAAACACAATTGCTGCTGTTTGAAAGGGTAATAACGACACAGAGTTTAAGCACGTCGGGGTCAAACGCAAGGAGCGAATACGATGCTACTATCGAGATGACACCCAGAAAGAAAAAAAAAAAATGCTCTGAGTGCGTGGTCGCTTGCAGTGGATTGATCATGGCACTATGTAATAGCTGAGAGTCGGATCTACATCAGCAGAACACCGACATTATCGCAATATTAGATGAGCACGAATTGCGAAATCAACTGAAAACGCACCAATCAGTCGGTGGTGACTAATATAGCGCAAAAATTAAGAAAAGCGCATCAATAAAAGATGAACAAGGTAGTGTGATGAATCTTGATTCTCATAAGAATCAGAAAACCTCAGTAGGTTACCAAAATGGAAAACTGGTTTCGGTCTAGTTTCATTGCGTTCCTATATATTTAGCCTAACATGTTCCGGTAATGGCATTGTCAAGAAAACGGCCCAAGCCATTTAAGTAGATCGCAATTTGTGTTGAACTTTCGTAACACTGACTTAAAACACAGTCAGCCCCACGGTATTTAGCATCACTATGTTTGCCAGCTTTCGGGAAAGCAATGCGTCTACGAGAAGCTTGACTCTATTTTTCTCTCTCTTCGCCCACTTCATGGTCGTCTTCTGTGCATTTAAACAAAGAGTTTTAGTTGTATGTCTGCATAGGCCTTCGTGTCTGATATGGACATGGAGACACTTGTAAGTTATAAGCTCTCCCCTGTTCGAATGGGAGCGTTTGAGTTCACAGTTTCCTTCGACAGCTGAAGGGTGGACTATTCGTAGGAATGACCAGTCAAGCAGTCCTTTTCAAGCTAACCCGCGGAGTGTTTACTTTGGAAAACATAATTAAAAAGATCTTTTAAGAAAGGGAGAGGAATCCGGAAGGATCATAACTCCTCACAATGATGCATTGTTCATCCATTTTGCTGGTTTTTTAATAGCCTTCACCTCATAGATGTAGACATCGTTCATCTTAGTTTTAGCATGTACAGCTATATTTTTTTTAAGCTTAACCACAAGTTCAAAAAAGAGTACAAGGATGTTTTTCTCCCTCTATAACAGCACATTCTGTCTTCCCCTTTCATGTGGTTCGAAAGGCCAAATGCTTTTCTTGAAGAGGCATCTTCTTTTTCTGAAAAATTCAGGCCGGAGATTTTCCATTTCACCTAAAATAAAAATATAATAGAAGTTTCCACTCTCATCAGAATTTAAACGGCTCAAAGTTGAAATAATAGATCTTTGTTCGTGGCCGCTAGCACGAAATCACAATCACATGCGAATACATATTCATAGGCATGAAGAACTAAACCATATAGATAACCACATATGCATTTGTGTTTAATCCATTTGCATACATCCTATGAAATACAAAATGAGCATTATCATGTTGCTCATTCTGAGTTAAGGAACCAATTATAACTCTGAAAGGGATAGTATCCTCATTGGGTATATTCCAAAAGATCTAAACTACATCAAACAAGTCAAATCATTTACTTTACATGTTGACTTATTTTGATTGTATTATTGGAGTCCTGTTGTCAGGATCTTGCTCACGTGCATACAGAGATTACGGACGCAAAAAAAACACACAAAAAATAGAGGCAACAAGAGACGAAACTGAACGCAAGATTGGGTGCAATCTCCCCCCATGCACTCCGTTCCGACAGTCCATAGAGTGCATGTATTTATAGGAATTTTGATTACGTCGAAAAGAGTGGTTACAAGAGGGCGGCTTCGAAAAGCAGGCGTGAAACTAAAAGTTGATAACTTGTACAGAAAGCCATTGCTTTCAATAACAAAAACTGCGGTCTTCAATGACCCTTATTCTAACCATTACTTTTCTAACAATAGAACCTTCTACGCAGGTTTATTTACAAGCTAAATAATAATTATTCCGATTATTGATGTTTGCCCTTTCACGCCTTGCACGCTCCTCACGAACCTTCAGCTGCTATATCAAAAACATCAAAAACATATGAATACATTAATAATATAACACTTTAACAATGCATTGTTCAATAATATACAACATGCCTCTCAGTTGACAAGCAACTAACCTCAGTTGATAAAATAATTTAACACTCTAACAATTACAATATATTGTTCAACATATTCCATGTTACTGTTACAATCCAACAATGTATTGGCTAACATATTCCATGTTACAATCCAACAATGCATTGGCTATTCCATATTTCAATCCAACAATGCATTGTTCAACATATTCCATAAGGTATAACATGCCCCTCAGTTGAACAAGCAACTGACCTGAGGTGATAAAATAATAAACATGGATGGCCAGTCACATGTTTCATCACTGAATAAAGAAAATAGGCATGTGCCATGTAAAAATACATGCATGGAAATGTTCATGGAGTTGGTACCTTAATGTTTTTGTGTATGATATGCAGTAATTAAGTGGTCATAATGAGGTGTTAATTGTGTTTTATGTATCCATTGACATTCTTCAATAGAGTGATTTTTGTACTTAACCAAATATCGATGATATTGAGTACCTGTGCGTGTAGTAGTGACATCATGATCAATGATTTTCTCAGGAACTAAGATTTCAGATTGTTCTTCAATCAAAGGAGGGTCATCAAGAAGTGGAGCAAGTGGTAAAGTTCGTTTAAAGGGTTTAAGTAAACTAATATGAAAAGAATTATGAATGGTCCAATGGGATGGAATATCTAATCGAAATGAATTATCATTAATTTTTTCTATAATGCGAAACGATCCATAATAGCGTGGTGCAAGTTTAATTTTAGGATGTTGCAAAATATTTTTGAGACCTCTTTTAATTATTCGCAACCATACAAAATCATTTTCCTTGAATTCTTTGGCTAAGCGTTTAGTATTGATAATACGTGTATATCGCTCTTGACTTTTCCTAATGTGCTTGTGAACATCATGAAGTATAGAAACGTGATCTTGAGCAATAGAATCAGCCATCGGAATGTCGGTTTGGGTGAGGGACATGGGAGTGGGAAGCTTTTTACCAAAAACTATTTCAAAAGGTGCACGACCAGTAGTGGTGTGTGAAGTGTTATTGTAAGCAAATTGAAGCAATGGCAACTTGTCATCCCAGTTATTAGGATTATCTAAGGAATAACAACGCAATAAATCAAGAATAGTACTATTTGTAGCCTCACTCTGTCCATTACTTTCAGGATGAAATGCAGAGCTAAAATCTATTTTAGAACCAAAATGTTGAAATAAGGCAACCCAAAAATGATTACAAAACCTAACATCACGATCAGATAACATTACTTTAGGAAATCCATGATGTGAAAAAATGAATTTAATGAATAATTTTGCAACTTGAGGTGCAATCAAAGTTTTTCTACATGGAATGAAGTATGCATATTTACTAAACCTATCAACTATTGTCCAAATCATATCATTATGTGATGAAGTGATAGGAAGACCTGTGATAAAATACATAGAGATTTGTTCCCATGGTTCATTTGGAATAGGAAGTGGGATTAATAATCCAAATGGTTTACCATGATGACGTTTGACACGCTGACATACAATGCACTGAGAAACATAATGTGCAATGTCTTTTTCCATGTGTGGCCAAAAGAAGAAATCTTTGCAAGCAGAAATGGTGCTTTGTATGCCTCTATGACCCATGTAAGATGGTTCATGCATTTCTTTAATGACAAAATCTTTAAAAGCTTGGGTTATGCACAATCTATGTTGAAAATAGAGAAAACCATTATGAAATGTATAATGTTCATCAGATAAAGATGCAGCAGTGTTGAAGTCATGCCATGCACGTGAAAAATATAAATCAGATGCATAAGTGGAAACCATTTCTTGAAAAGGGTGAATTTGGATGGCAGAAATATTATTCAAAACAACAGAATGCAAAGGAAAACGGCTAAGAGCATCAGCTACGACATTAGCTTTACCTGGCTGATATTGTATCATGGGTTGGAAATTTTGAATGAATGATGCCCACTGAGGATGCCTATCAGAGATTAAGGGCTGACTTAATAAATGCTTAATAGCCTATTGATCGGTTTTGATTAATACTTCAGAGCCCATGAGATAGTGTTTCCAAATTCGCAAAGCATGCACAACTGCTAAAAATTCTTTATCATACGTACTATAATTATGCTCTGAGGGCTTAAGCTTTCTACTCTCAAATGCAATGGGATGGTCATTTTGCATTAAAACAGCACCTATTCCTAAACCACTAGCATCAGTAATAACATGAAAGGGTTGTGAAAAATCAGGTAATTGTAAAACAGGTGCATGTGAAAGTGCATGTTTAAGTTTGTCAAAGGACTGTTGTTGGGTAAGTCCCCATGCAAAATTTATTTTCTTTTTCAACAACAAGGTAAGAGGTAATGCCAAATAAGAAAAATTTCGAACAAACTTCCTATAGAAACTAGCCAACCCAAGAAAAGAATGAACATCATTGACTGATTGTGGTGTAGGCCATTCTATGATAACTCTAATCTTTTTCGGATCCACATGCACACCTTCACTTGAAATAATATGTCCTAAATATTCTAGCTTATGCTGAAAGAAATAACTCTTTTCAGGATTAGCATAAAATGTGTTCTCTCGTAACAAATGAAAAACTGTTTCAAGATGCTTTTCATGTTCACTATCATTCTTACTGTAAACAAGTATGTCATCAAAGAATACAAGAACAAAAGCTTGGTAATCAAGAAAAATATTGTTCATCATTCGCGCAAATGTAGCAGGGGCATTAGTAAGTCCAAAGGGCATTACCATAAATTCATAATGGCCATTTTGAGTTCTAAATGCAGTCTTAAAAATATCACTTTGTGTCATATGAATCTGATGGTAACCCGATTTAAGATCAATTTTACTAAAGACACGAGCTCCTCGTAACTTATCTAAGAGATCATCTATTCGAGGAATAGGGTATCTATTCTTGATCGTGATCTTGTTAAGGGCTCTATAATCAATGCACATTCGATAAGTTTTATTCTTCTTCTCTACTAAGAGAACTAGTGCTCCAAATGGGGAAGAACTAGGCCTTATAAGTCCTTTTTGTAGTAGGTCTTTTACTTGATTTTCTATTTTCTTTTGATGTAGTGGGCCATGTCTATAAGGTGCTTTATGAGGAGGAGAACTACCAGGTACTAAGTCTATGCTATGGTCAAAGGATCCTCGAGATGGTGGTAGTTGAGAGGGATATTCAGACATAAAACAATCCTTATAAGTACTCATGAAAGGTTTATATGCATCTGGAAGTGTATGAGTATAATCATTGATGACATTGACAAAAACAATGCATGAGTTGAATCCTTTCCTAAATGCACGCTTTACTTGAGTGTGACTAATCAATGGAAATGGTTGGAAATCATGCCGTGCAGACAAAGTAATGATTTGACCTTTGAAAACAAACTTAAAGGTATGAGTATGGTAGTCAATACATGGATTATAATGGTGACGAAAAGGCATACCTAGTATACCATCGTAAGATTGCAAAGGTGCAATTAAAAATGTCCGTGAATCAACATAAGGGCCTATGCTAATCGTAACATCTTGCACTTCTCGTGTTACATTATAACGACTACCTTGAAATGCAGCTTTCACTTTATACAAGGAAGTAAACGTTTGTAATTTAAGTTCTTGTACTAATAAATGTGAAATGAAGTCATGTGAACTACCATCGTTATGTAGAATTTTAACTAGTTTGTTATTTATTGTACCCTGCATGCAAAGAAGAGAGTGTAGAGAGATATCGTTACCCAAGGTACTTAAATCCTTCTCGAATGATTCCTCTGTCCAAACAGGAGAGATTTCTTCATTATAGACCTCCATGTTATGCAATCGAGCTGTAGCCGGTTTCATATGAAGAGGTTGCAATCTGCACCTTATTTTTGTATGTCCAGGTTTACCACAATTCCAGCAAGTGATTCATGGTCGCTTCTGTTGGGCATTCACTGCTGAAGTTTGAAGGGTAGGTGGTTTGGTTGGTTGGAGAGATGAAGCAACGGGTGGAGTTGAGTAATTGGATTGTGGAGGACGAGGAAAACTTGGGTAAGATGGGGCATTAAAATTACGCTTCGTAGGAAATGAAGGTTTAACAGGAAATGGTCGTGGACGTGGTTGTTGTAGACGGAGTGACTTGGTTATGGATTGGAATTCTTTTTCTGCATCATAAGCAAAAGATATAGCCTCGTTGAGGGTTGCAGGTCGTAGGGTGTGAAGCTTAGCTTGGATTCCCACCTCCAAACCATCTTCGTATTTCTGCTACAAGATATCCTCTGATACATCTTCAAGCATTCGTACAAGTAGTAAATTTTGCCAGAACTGCTTTGTGTAGATAGTAACCGTATCACCCTCCTTCCATGTAAGGGTCGTCCATGCACGTCGAACATGCAAATGGTATTGAGGAGGAAGAAATGAATCCTTCACGTTTTCTTGAAAAGCCTTCCAAGTTGTTGGACGCTCCGTACTGTGTCGCAGGACATTCCACCAGAGTTGAGCTTTACCTACTAAATAGTTAGTGGCAAATTTAATTTTTTCACTTTCAGCATACATTTCATCGGTATAAAAATCATCAAACTGCGACAACCAAGAAAGTACTAATGGCAACATTGGCACCATTGGCCAATCTCCCCCCATGCACTCCGTTCCGACAGTCCACAGAGTGCATGTATTTATAGGAATTTTGATTACGTCGAAAAGAGTGGTTACAAGAGGGCGGCTTCGAAAAGCAGGCGTGAAACTAAAAGTTGATAACTTGTACAGAAAGCCATTGCTTTCAATAACAAAAACTGCGGTCTTCAATGACCCTTATTCTAACCATTACTTTTCTAACAATAGAACCTTCTACGCAGTTTTATTTACAAGCTAAATAATAATTATTCCGATTATTGATGTTCGCCCTTTCACGCCTTGCACGCTCCTCACGAACCTTCAGCTGCTATATCAAAAACATCAAAAACATCAAAAACATATGAATACATTAATAATATAACACTTTAACAATGCATTGTTCAATAATATACAACAAGTCCTCTCTAGCGTGTCCTTCACAACTATATAGTGTATCTACTTCCCTTCATCAAGAGTTCATATGCTAGTGCACACATCAAGTGCAAAAATATATGTTATTTTATCAGATTGCATGCCATATGGGAGGGTATGGAAGGGTTGAATGAAAAATATCTAACGCCTTTTTTCCTTGTTCCCTATGTGAAAAGCAAACAATCATTGCTATCAATGAAATGGTATGAATGTAGGTAACTAGTTTGAAAGCACTAAAATCTTCTACTATGAGTTAAAAGTTATCATAGAGATTAATAATGGCTACTCCAACCATATATTCATGTGCAATACCCATGTTGATAGTATGAATATGGAAAATATTTCTTTCATAGAGGGATCTCAAAGGTGATCACAGATCGATGCTAGAGGAAAACATGAATTTTTGAGGAACATAACCTTCAATTCACATCTACAAAATATAGAATAGAGCATGTTGGCAATATTTGGTTAGTCAAGAAGGTGTGGCATTCATAGCATTTCATGAAAAAATGTACCAATGAGGCATTCTATCAAATATTGATGTAGTTTCATCTATACAACCGTATTAGTTAACCAATTTCATAGGTGTGTTATAAGAGCAAACATCCTAATGTGCTATGAAGAACATTGTGCCTATGTGTTAAACTTGCATGATGTCCATATGCATGGAATAGCAAGTTCATTGTTCCATGAGAAGACATTGGGAGCTTCTAGGTAATCAAACATAGTTCATGCATCATGTAAACTTTGAGAGCCATCATATAGGTAAATCAAGCGATTTCCAAGTAGAATATTCCACTCAAATCTAGAGACAATGACGAGAGCATGTAAAAACTAACCTAGACAAAGTGATTCGTTCTTACTCTGGAACTACAACAAAGATAATATATTTAAATAACCTTCACAGGGGTGTAGATGTGACTAGAAGGAGATATTCACTCCTACTTCTAAAGAATAGAGTTACCCATGTTTTGGGGGAGCCTACAATGTCGAAATGTACATTGTAGAGGACAAGAAGCAAGAGCCTGAAAGCCTCTCTCTAAAGAGCACTGTGAGCAAGTTGGCATCTTATATTGGGACCTCCATATTTTGTAGCTTCATTGCTTAGGTTCTTAGAAATAAATATCAATATTGAAATCTTGGGTCACTCACTAGCAAGGGAAAGAGCTATAAGAATGATTTTAAGCACCTTCATGAATCCATCACCTTCACTATATCTATGTATTTGCAAGGGTTTATTGGAGCCCTATATACATTGGCTTGTTGCATGCACATTAGAAAATATATTGAATGTCGCCTGCCACATAAGCAACAACCCATGACCCTATTCATCAAAATCCGCAAAGCTACAACTAATAGTTTATAGACATAATTTTACAATTTACAAAATACATTATATTTATTGGCATTGGGGCCGAACCCATGGCATATGGGCATTTGGAACTAAGATTGAGCAATTTCATGTGAGCATTTGTAATGCATTATACATATATATTATAATTTAAAGTACTATATTATATACTATAAGCATAAGTATCATCTTGCCTCCTTTATGAAAGAGCATGTTTCCTCTTTGATGTACTCTTGAATAGGAAATTTCTCGTCTCATTATAAAGAAAAAGGGAACATTTCCTCTCCTATGTTTTTTTTTTTGTTCTTTAGGATTCCTATCTCAAGTATTTAGAAAGAAGGATTTGAGATTTCCAATCGGCACAAAAGAAGGATTTGAGATTTCCAACCGGCACAAATATAAGTTGAGGAAAAAAATTTCTGAACATATTCAATAATGGCAGCACACGTTCACACTTGATAAAAATATGTAATGAATGCTCTTGAAGACTGTATCACTTACACTCCCATCGGCAACTTGAGCCTTCTACCATCGGTCATGGTATTTTGATAGCGCTAGGGTCCACTGCTCTAAGTCGTTGAGAGTTGAGAATACGCACTGTTGTACTTGGGTGAATTTCCAATATGCTGAGTTAATGTAAAACATGAATCAAGCAACTCCGTTGTTGACGGAAGTTGAGAGTCGATCAGATCCTTTCCCTTTTCTTTTTTTTGAGAGAACAAAGAAAGAAGGCAATGCTACATTTTGTACAAGGGGTAGGCCCCAATATCTTCTGTTACAAGACCAAAAAAAGCTTAGGCCATCCAAAGGTCACGCGTCCATCAAAAGTTCTCAGAATGAAACACTTCAGAAGGACATACAACCGAGAAGAGTCCATAGATATAAGAGATCTAAAGTTCCACGCCTTATTGAAGTGATAAGGCCATTAAAAAATTTGGTTTCAGAGTACAGCGGAAGGAGAGAACATCTCCATTTACTAATCTGGTTTTATAGAGTATATCATGATATTTTTCACCTTCATTGTGAGCATCGGTGATAGATTTGATGCCAAAGTCTGAGATTTCTCTGAGTTGAGAGTTGCAAGAATGGATGACGTTTCTAGTGGAAAAGATATTTTGTTCCTAGTCACCCAGATATTGATACATTCTCCCCAAAGCACTTAATGGTATTGAAGTTTGGAGATGCCAACAATCCTATAGTAATGGTTAATAATCGTCCAAAAGTTTGGAGATGCCAGCAGTTCATAAATAAATGAGTAGTTCATAACTAAATGGGCAATGTGTTCCTCTTTGCTAGAGAAATCATATTTCCCATCACGGATGTTAAATTTCTTTGCTTTGTCTCCAGTGCATATACCTTTGTGTAGAATGAGCCATAGGAGTAAAGAGTGCTTGATGGCGAGGGAAAAGGCCCTCAGCGCTTTGAACCTATAGTTCCACTCAAATTTACTCCAATTGGTCTTCTATCTGAATGCAAAATCTAATCCAGTGGTGCAATCTTAATCTCGGAAAAGTAATCTCAAGTAACAGTATCTTCAAGAAAAAAGAAAACAAAATCCTAAGCAAACGGGAGCACTATAGATTGTGTGTGAAACCTACTCTAAAAAGTTGAACTTGATGCAAGCACTGATTATATACTGATGGGACATGCAATCACTTTGATAGCGATCCGTTGATCAATACTCCAGCCACTGAACGCTAAATACAAGTGCACGCTACAATTGTAATAACCCAAAACAGATCTCTAAGAAATAGTTGTCAAACAGAAACACGATTGCTGCTGTTTGAAAGGGTAATAACGACACAGAAATTCAAGCACGTCGGGGTCAAACGCAAGGAGCGAATACAATGCTATAGTCGAGATGACACTCAGAAAGAAATAAAAGCGAGCTTTAACTGCGTGCTCGGGTGTAATGGATTGATGATGGCACTATGTAATGGCTGAGTGTCGGCTCTACATCAGCAGAACATCGACATTAGCGGAATATTAGATGAGTACGAATTGCAAAATCAACGGAAAACGCACCAACCAGTCACTGATGATTAATATAGCGCAAAAATTAAGAAAAGCGCATCAATGGAAGGCGAACAAAGTAGTTTGATGAGTCATGATTCTCATAAGAATCAGAAAACCTCAGTAAATTACCAAAATAGAAAACTGGTTTCCGTCTAGTTTCATTGCATTCCAATATATTTAGCCAAACATGTCCCGGTTATGGCATTGTCAAGATTTAGAATCACTACGTTTGCCAGCTTTCCGGAAAGCAATGCGTCTACGAGAGGCTTGAATCTCTTTGTCTGTCTCTTCGTCCACTTCATGGTCGTCTTCTGTGCATTTTAAACAAAGAGTTTTAGTTGTAAATCTGCATACGCTTTCGTGTCTGATATCGACACGGAGACAATTGTAAGTCATAAGTTCTCCCTTGTTCGAGTGGGGGCGTTCGAGTTCACAGTTTCCTTCGAGTGCTGAAGGTTGAACTATTCGTAGACATGACGCTTTTCAAGGTTTGTGATTTCGACGGAGAGCTTTAAATTTAAAGCTTCGCACTAATCACCGGTGTCCGGTACTCATCACAGGTGTCCGGTACTAGGGATGTTTTTTTTTTCTTAAAGGAAGTTCGATCATTGATTCCTAATCTTTCCGATTCGCTTGAATTTATTGCATATACATTAATTGAATGTCTAATAAAAGTGGAACTCTCTAAAGGCTTCAATGCAAGAGTTAGATGTCTAACAATTACTAAGATTCACAAAACAAGGAGTTAATGGCCTAGCAATTATTAGGATACAAAGCTTGAAAGTTTGCTAAAATAGACACTAGAAAAAAATATCCTTTCCATGATATGAGATGATTGATTTGAATTGGGTAACCAAAAGGCCCAAGGATTCTTCAAAGGGGCTAGTGTTATAACTCACCATCCAAGTGGTGATGAGTATCTACCCGTCGCCCATAGAAGTCGAACCCTTGCCCCATCTTGAGAGGAGAGAGGCTCAACCAATTGAGGTAACCCACACACATAAAGAGAGTGTTTTTTTCGGATAACGAAAAGAACTGTATTCAAATGAAGAAATGATTTACAAACTGTTCACTTGCCTCCAAACAAATTTAGGGAAAAGAAAGTAGATATAATTAACTTTCCAACGATTGTAAAATTGAATTTATCTCATCACTATATACTATATGAAAAGTAACATAATCTAGCGAGAGTACCGATAAGAAATGTATCCATGGAAGTGATCTTGGAATAGATATGCCTCTAGTATAGCATGGGGGTTCTCCAACTCTCCCTCTATTATTGGGAATGAGTGGAGTGGTCCTTATATGGTGATATACCCAATGGATACACCTCAAGTGAGTCTACCTTGGAAGGTGACTCTTCATATTCCTTATCATTTGAACTTCCACATACCCTTACTTTTTGTGCTTCAGCTTTGCAGCTTGAATAAGACCCCAAATTTTATGATGCTTTTGAACCTTATAAGATGATCGAATATTAAATATAATGCTTCAATTTTCTCCTTGGTTTTCCATTAACCTAAATTTTTTAACAAGCAATATCATAGAACAAGACATATATAGTAGAATTTCAAAGATGATTGCACTATCTTCTCATGTTCTCTCAAAATAAATGTTATATAGTGGGCTAGAAAACTCCAAATAGTACAAGATGAAATATCACTCTCAATATCTTGTAAGGCGATATTCAGGTCTAATTCCATATTTAGGTTATCCCTTAATAATTCTACACACTCTTTCATACACACTACAACAAATCAAGTGTATACCGAGGCTTCTACAGGGGCAAATGCATGGGTGTGATTTCTCCCCGATGTAAGTGTAAGGGTCAGCATAGGCATCATTAACAAAGTGCAAGTATAGGTGCCGATATAGCCATTAGTAAAAGCATCAGTATAACGGCCGGTATTTCTGACACTCATACTGGTGCCTTTACCAATGCCTATACTAGTGGCCTTGCTGGGAGTACCATCACGCACACCGATGATTGTGCTGTGAGTACCAACGCTCATACCGATGACCATATCCACGAATTTTGTTTTTGGGCAGAGTGTATTGTCTCTTGCTACAACATCATTCCATGATGTTGTGTAGCAAAAGACAATACACTCTGCCCAAAAAAACGGAGTACATGTGACATGTACTCTAATGGCAACCAAAACCTGATTTCATAAAGAAAAATACTATTGGACATAAAAGAGATGAGCATAATGAACCATGAACCATGTACCATAAAGTTATATATTCCATAAATGAAGCATGTACAAGAATGTGGCAAACCACTACCATATATGAGCCAAATAGAAAATGTGGCAAAGCAATGCCATATAGGAACCAAATACAAAATTCTAGTGCACTAAACCAAATATGAAATTGTGACACATCAATGGCATACATGTGCCCAAAACGATCAAAACATCTATATCGACAGTCTTGCAACAAAGAACATGCATGAAATGAGACAAATTGACATGGTATTTACAAACAACACCTAAAAACACCAAACCAAATTTATAAGTTCATCACCTTATCATAGATGCTCCCATGAAATGATTGCACTCCATCTCTCTAAGTCCTCCAATAGTGCAACCAATCCATGATGATACCCATAAGCCTCCTCGGTTGGTGTTGGAGGACAACCCACTGCAAACTCCTGTAACAAATATGCAAAACATTAGATGAATCTACATGACATGCTTAACACAAAAAAATCCAATACACCAAATGATACTTACAAACTCATGATGCATACTGTCATATTGGCCACAATCCAAATGTGATGGTCTGATCGTACCTAGACGTGTGGCTGCCGCATCTCACTACTGGCAATATTGTTCAGGAGGTTGCTACTGCTCGTCACGAATCATGTCCCACTCCTCAGTATCTAACCCTACAGGCTCTAGTAAGCCTGCTCTTAAAGCATCACGAGCCTCGGATCATCGATGGGACATAACCTCACATGTTGTGTGCTAAATCCACTTTGAGGTGATAATAGGATGCCCATCTTTTGGTCCGAACTCCTGATAGATTGTCTTTGTGATATAATTTTTACAATGTTTATACTGGTCACTCCATTTCAACATGACAGTGTGTCCAAACTATATGGAACAAAGCTATCATATATGCTGAGGCATGGCCCTTTTGGCCACATCCAGCACATGGAGCTCCATCACGGATACTATACACCTTGAGGTCATCATGTTCATGAGCACCCCAACATGTACGTGGTGTAGCAGATGGTTTACTTTTCTTGGAAAGCTCATACCTTTCTAACCACTTTTTCATAGGCTCAAAGTTAATGATGCAAAACTTCATAGCCTTCTCTCTAAACGTTGCATCCATTTTTCTTTGCATCCCTTTACCTAGAGGTTCATTGCCTACGAGACGAACATCTTCATCATCACTCCATAAGTGAGGCATTCCTCGGTCTGACATGCGTAGAAACTCATTTACGAATACAAGAGACTCTTGTACGAGCCATGCCTCTACCATGCTGCCCTCTACATGTGCTCTCTATGGAACAAACCCTTTTGATGTCTTCATGAAGCGCTCTATGAAGAACATCCATGGACTATGAACAATTCTTGCTATTGCAACTTCATCTACCACATGAACTAGTAAATGAAGCTGAATTGTGAGAATACTTGTGGAAAAGTATTTCTCTACCATACAAACAACCTATATAGCATTGAGTTTTGTACTCTCTATGATATCTCTATTTATCCATTTAGAAGAGATCTACCATACCAAGGAACTGATTTTATAAATGGTTGTTTGCACATCCTCCGAAAGAAATTTTTTTAAAGACACAAGGAGCACAAACTGTAAAACTTTCTACCAATCATGAGACTTGAGCCCTCCAAGATCGTCGTTTTGTATGACGGCAGTCTTTAAACACCTCATGCACCAAGTAGGTGTCCAGAACTCTGAAATCCTCTTCTTCACTTGTTGTTCTTCCATCCTGCGAAGGTGCACCCAAGGAGCTCTTAGTGATAACACTATTCTATTGTGCTTAGTAATTGCTCACAATGCTTGCATACAACCTCGCTCTTCGAAGTCCTACCTTTGTGCTTTGCTTTCTTTCTTTTCAATCAAAGTCTTCTAGAGAATCTCTCACACATTCTTGAAAATATGCACAATAACTTACTGCAATAAGGGAGTTCGTGAAATATCAACGATGGTTTCATGTGAGTGACCATATTTCTTAATCCCATATGTGTTTCCAATTGTTAGCTTTCATTTGGTGTTGCGTGTGTTGACCAATATGCCCTTCATATAAAACATGTCCATGAGGCAAATATCTATGATGTCCTTCATAGATAGTTTTCTGAAATGCTTTGGAATGGCATGCTTCAAGAAGTGGCCTACATAGGGAACAAGCATGGTAACCCAAAATGGATAAGGTTGAACATTCACCAAAACCAGGCCAATGATGCATCATCCATATAAGCATGCCTTGCACTTGCGTGTCTCATCTTCTTATAAGTTGAAGCATGTCGCGCAAATTAATCCCATCCTGTAAAGTGTGCAGCTCTTCCACAAGTGGTGCAAGGGTATACATCCATGTTTTTTAGCTTATACATACTTGGCACAATAAGAGCTAATAATAAATGTCCCTTCTTTGTGGCCAGCCATGGTTGGATCTTATAATCACTACAACGTATCGGGGGTATACCGAGGATTCTACCGAGGAAAATGAATGGGTGCAATTTTTCCCCAACGTCAGTGTAAGGATCGGTGTAGGCGTCGGAACCAAAGCGCCGGTATAAGCCTTGGTATAAGCCTCGGTATAAGCGTCAGTATAAGCATCGGTATAATCGTCAGTATAAGCGACGGTATGCCCCTGGGCAAAATAGTCGGTATAAGCATCGGTATCTTCTTGGGGATACCGACGCTTATACCGTCGCCTATACCAATGACCATATCTGCAAAAATGTTTTTGGCAGAGTATGTTGTCTCTTGCTACAACAACATTCCCATGCTGCTATGAAGCAAAAGACAATACACTCTGCCCAAGAAAAACCCGAGTACATGTGACATGTATGACAGGCAACAGAAACATGATTTGATAAAGCAAAACATACTGTCAAATACAAAAGACATGGGAGAAATCAATCATGAACCATGTACAAAGAAATGAGACACATTGACATGATATTTATAAACAACAACTAGAACACATGTATATGTGTGTATGCTATGTATATACATGTTCATGTGTATATGTATTATGTGTGTATATTTGTATATGTGTAAATATTTGTATGAATTTTTAAAAACCCTAGAACCCTAATCCTAATGACCTAGACCTAAAACATGTGTATGTGTGTATTTTTGTGTATATATATGTGTATGTGAATATATATATATATATATATATATATATATATATATATATATATATATATATATATATATATATATATATATATATATATATATATATATATATATATATATATATATATATATGTATATGTGTGTGTGTGTATGTGTGTGTGTGTGTATGCATATGTGTTTCTATGTAAAAACCCTAAAACCCTAATCCTGAAGACCTAGACCTAAAACATGTATATGTGTATGCATGTGTGTATATAAGTAAAAGCCAAAAACCCTAATCTTAAAACCCTAATCTTAAAACCCTAACCCTAAAACATGCATATGTGTGTATGTATATGTCACATGTGTGTATGAATGTATGCATGTGTGTATATATCTATGTGTGTGTATGTATGTATATATGTGTTGTGTCTTTGTGTGTGTGTATGAGTATGTGGGTGTGTATGTGTATATGTATTATGTGTTTATATGTGTATATGTGTGTATGCATTTGTGTATATATGTAAAAGCACAAAACCCTAATCCTAAAACCCTAACCCTAAAACATGCATATGTGTGTATGTATATATGATGTGTGTGTATGTGTATGTATGTATGCATGTGTATATGTGTGCATTTGTGTATGTATTATGTGTGTATATGTGTAAACATCAAAAACCCTAATCCTAAAACCCTAACCTTGAAACATGTATATGTGTGTGTGTGTGTGTGTGTGTATGCATATGCATATGCATATGTGTATGAAATATGTATGCATGTGTGTGTATGTATCTCTACGTCTCTCTCTTTCTATCTATCTATATCTCTCTCTTTATCTCTCTCGCTCTTTCATCTCTCTCTCCCTCTCTCTCTATCTCTCTCTCTCTCTATCTCTCTCTTATTATCTCTCTCTTTCATCTCTCTCTCTCTCTCTCTCTCTCTCTCTCTTTTTCTCTCTCTCTCTTTCATCTCTCTCTCTATCTTTCATCTCTCTCTCTCTCTCTTTCATCTCTCTCTCTCTCTCTCTTTCATCTCTCTCTCTCTCTCTCATTCTCTCTCTCTTTCATCTCTCTCTCTCTCTCTCTCTCTCTCTCTCTCTCTCTCTCTCTCTCTCTCTCTCTCTCTCTCTCTCTCTCTCTCTCTCTCCCCCCTCTCTCCCTCTCTCTCTCTCTCATTCTGTCTCTCTTTCATATCTCTCTCTCTCTCTCTCTTTCATATCTCTCTCTCTCTCTCTATCTATCTTTCTCTCTTTCTCTCTCTCTCTCTATTTATAAAAAAGAACAAAACAATCACTTACATCGATGTAATTCTTTTTATCGCTCTCTTCAAATCCCAATCGATGTTGTCTCTTGTCAAATTCCAAAGAATCGATGCCAAAAAGCTCCTGCAAAAGAAAAGAAAAGAGAAATTAAAAACGATATATGTAAAAGCCAAAAACCCTAATCCTAAAACCCTAAGCCTAAAACATGCATATGTGTGTATGTATATATGATGTTTGTGTATGTGTATGTATGTATGCATGTGTATATCCCGCAACTTTTTGATTGCATCTTTTATAGAGAATGAGTTGAGATTTGAATTTGAACTCAAATTCAAATCTCCTATAATCACTCCTCTAAAAGTAGGGAGATATTCTCTCCAATTACACCGTCCAATTTTCCATGAATCTAATCAAGTAGTTGTGATTAGTTACATGCCAAGTCATTTAGACTTTTACAAGAGATAAAATGGTAATAAGTCATAAGACTAAGTTCCTATGGTTCTTGCTTCACATAGTGATATCCTTCAAGAGTTCCAAGCCAAAGGTGAAGGCTTGAAATGCACCAACAGTAGTGATGTTTTCTTTTTTTAAAAGAAGTTCGATCATTGAGACCTATTTTTTTGGTTCGCTTGAATTAATTGAATGTACAAATAAAGGTGGGCATAGCACCTATGGAACTTGTAAAGCTTTCATGGAAACCTCTAAAGGCTTCAACGCAGGAGTTAGATGTCTAGCAATTACTAAGACTCACAAAACAATGGGCTAATGGCCTAGCAATTATTAGGATACAAAGCTTGAAAGTTTTTTAAAATAGAGAGTAGAAAGGAATATCCCTACATTGATATGAGATGGCTGATTTGAATTGGGTAACCCAAAGGTCCAGTGATGCTTCGAAAGGGCGAGTTTTATAACTCACCATCCAAGTGGCCATGAGAATCCTTGCCTTTAGCCCACAGAAGTTGAACACTTGCGCATCTAGAGAGGAGAGAGGCCCAACCAATTGAGCTAACCCACACGAATAAAGGGAGTGTTTTATTTGGGATAACAGAAGGAACTATATAAAAATGAAGAAATAACTATAAAGATCTCTCAGAAAAGGGAGAGAAATTCAAAAGGACTTCTCGCACTCATGCATCATAACGTTTATTTTATTTTTGAGATTCCAATAAATTGGAAACACACACACACCCAACCTCCTAAGGTAGAGGCACCCATCTTATATCTAGTGAAGACTTGAACTCAGGACTTCCTCCCACACACTCCAGGTGTCAAGCCACTAGGTTATGCAAGCTCGGACTACATCCTAACTTTTATAGCAAAAGCACTCCCTCCATTCTGCTCGTGTTATAATAGCCTGCATTTCATAGATGTTGAGTCGGGAGACATCATTCATCTTAATTTTAGCATGTACAACTATATTTTTTTAAGCTTAACCACAAGTTCAAAAAAGCTTACAACGATGTTTTTCCTCCCTCTATAACAACACATTAATAGTATTATCCAATGATGACATTAATAGCCTGACATGCTTGGTGGCACCCGTATACATTCACTATCTCTCGTTTCTCTGAGTCATCATCTCCAAGTCTGTCAACTTCAACAGGGCATATCTCAGGATCTACTGAACCAAATCAAGTGATTCAAGACTTGTTGGAACCAGCACAAAGTCATCTACACGCCTACAAAATTTGAAGATCATTCAATTAGTCATCTGAGAGAAATCGCGCTCGAAGTGGACTCTGGTATTCTGCTGCAGTGTTCCTAAAAAGTCGGGGGTACATGTAATTTTGCTAAATTGATTTCTCAGTGAGTAGTTTATCATTTCTTCTCATTCCACTTGCAAATGGTAGCTTGTTAAGCTAATTTAGTATGTCCAGAAGGAATTAGATCAATTGTAAGTGTGGTGGTCATACTGAGTGAAAGACTGAGCAGATATCAAGATCAAAATAGAAAGTTTTCAAGTCTAGTGAAGTGCAAACGCATCTGTTTTGATCTAATCATTAGTCAAATAATTTCCAAAGTACATATAGCATATTTTGGTATCATTTGAAAGCTCAAGGAGTCTACTAAACATATCTGAAGCAAAGGAGGGCTGAAGCAAAGCAGGTCTAGCAGCTTCAACTCAATCTCTTGAGTGCATCCAACTATCTCTCCCAACAGTGGTATCAGAGCAAATAAGGTAAACATGGGAGATGGTTTTCCTTCATTCTTTGACAAATTGGACAGGAACAATTACCAAGCTTGGTATCTAAGGATGAAGACCTATCTACAAGGAAGAAGCCTATTTGGATACATATCAGGAGATGAGGAATTGCCCTCATTTAAAGCTAGAGGACTACCCACCAAGGATGAACAAGAGAGGCTCAACCAATGGTGTGCAAAGGATGCTTTGGCAAGGTCTTATATTCTTAACTCTATATCTGATTTCCTTTTACCTCATGTAAGGAACTGTAAGACCTCCTAAGAGACTTGGGAAACTCTGTCAACATATTTCTCTTCCAACACAAGGGCCAGGAAGAATCAACTGTGGATTGAGTTCACAACCCTTAGGAAGCAGCCCAAGCAATCAGTCTCAGAGTATGTGACTAAGATTAAAGATGTGGCAGACCAATTAGCAAGTATTGGAGAGGAGATTGAAGAGGAACAAATAGTCAGGCAAGTAACAAATGGACTCAAGGCAGATGATAAGTGGGAAAGTTTCACCACTGCAATGGACCTCTACATGGACATGCATACCCCAGATCTCACAACACTTATGGGCCAACTATTCACACATGAAGCAAAGTTTACAAAGGCAGGAGATCAATCAAAAGGTAACAACCCCTATGCTCTATATACTTATAAGAAAGTTAAGGATAAAAGTAAAGGGAAGAAACAAGAAGAAGAAGGCTCTACCTCCCAAGCTAATTATGCAGGGAGAGGTAGATCTTCAAGAGGAATAGGCAGAGGAGGTAAGTCAGGTAGGGGGAGACCCTACAACGCATCACCATGCAACATCTGTGGATTGTCCAATCATACCACAGATGAATGCTACAAGAACTACAAGAATCAGAGAGGAAGAGGCTATTCAAGAGGTGGATACTCTCAAGGGAGAGGCAGGTTCAACCAACACCAAGGCTACAATGGATACAACAATCAATACAACAACAATTACAACCACAACCACAATGGTAACTACCAAGGTGGATTCAGAAATAGAAGGGATTACAACAACTACACAAAGGAGCAAGATGACTCCCTATTGATCATGAATATGACCTCCAAGGCAGGTACAAATGATGATCATTTATTTTACATTGACTCAGGATGTTCTAACCATGTAGCTGGCAATGTGGCACTACTCTCTGATTTGGAAGAACCCAAGGGCAAACATCAGGTACAGACAGGTGATGATACTAAACATTCTGTTGTAAAGATTGGAAATGTAAAGACATGTGATGGTAACCAGAATCTATTGAGCAGGGTACTCTATGTACCAACCATCACCAAGAATCTAATGAGTGTTGGTCAGATTGTGGAGAAAGGTTTGCAGGTCAGGTTCACTCAACATGGAGCATATGTGGAAGACCCAAGACATGGATTCAAAAGAATTGCCAAGGGAGAGAAATCAGGTAGATTGTTTACTTTTGAGCTAGAAGATACAAAAAACATTGCTTTATATAATTACAAGGATCAAACACTTTCAGAGTTAGAAATATGGCACAAGAGGTTAGGTCACATAGGTGAAAGAACCCTAAAGCAAATATGCAGGGATCAATGTGTGCTTGGGATACCTAATGTATCCAAGCAACACATGATTTACAAGTGTGGAGCATGTTAGTTTGGTAAGTCTCACAGGTTGCCCTATTCAAGGAAAGGTTTCATGCATGAAGACTACCTAGACTTGGTACACACAGATGTTTGGGGACCTAGCAAGGACCCTTCCATTTCAGGTTCAAGGTACTATGTGTCCTTTATTGATGACTATAGGAGGTGGACAATTTTATACTTTATGAAGCATAAAGATGAAGTGTTTAATTGTTTCAAGAGGTATCTTGCACTTGTTGAAAATCAAACAGGAAGAAGCTTGAAAAGGCTAAGGTCAGATGGTGGAGGAGAGTACTTCTCCAATGAGTTTGAAGATTTCTTGCAGGAAAGAGGCATCAAAAGGGAGATTACTACAAGGTACTCACCTGAACAAAATGGGGTAGCTGAAAGAAGGAATAGACTCATTGTAGAAACAGCTAGGTCTATGCTTAATGAAAAGAAATTGCCAAATTATCTTTGGGCAGAAAGTGTATCTACTGCCACCTATCTCATCAACAGGTTGCCATCCAAATCACTTGATGGCATGACACCATATGAAGCTTGGCATGGTAAGAGACCTTCTCTGGATCATTGCAAAATCTTTGGTTGTGTAGCATATGTGCATATTCCCTCACAGGTAAGGGGAAAGCTAGACCCTAAAGCTGAAAAATGTATCTTCATTGGTTATGATTTGAACCAAAAGGGATAAAGATTCTACAACCCAACAAACAAAGGCTTCAAGGTAAGCAGAGATGTCATCTTTGATGAGAATGACTCATGGTATGAAAATGAATACAGGAAGGTTAGTCTACCCTATGATATGGAAGAAGATTTCCCAAAGCTCACCAAGGAGGAACCAATCCAGAAAGAAGACTCAAGCTCAAATGATGATGATACAATTAACCTTGAGGAATTCAAGGCTTGGAAGTCCAAAGGAAAGATGAAGATGAAAAAGCTAGAGGATGTACCAGAATCCTCAACTCAAGCTATGAGGAGATCTCAGAGAGAAAGTAAGAAGCCTATCAGATATGGGTATGATACTTCTCTTGTAACCAAGCATTCTGTATATCTTGCAAAGGATTTGTTGAATGAAGAACCAGGTACCTATGAAGAAGCAATTACCAAACCAGAATGGAAAGGAGCTATGGATGAAGAAATGGAAGCTCTCAAGGAGAGTGATACTTGGGACTTGGTACCCAAGAAGGACACTATGAAGGTGATAGGATCCAGATGGATCTACAAGCTAAAGAGAAATTCTGATGGAACAATAAACAGATACAAAGCTAGGTTGGTAGCCAAGGGTTTTGCACAAACCCAAGGCATTGACTATGAGGAGACATTTTCTCCTGTGGCTAAGATGCCAACTATCAGAATATTGGTGAGTGTAGCTGCATCAAGAATTGGAACATGTACCAATTAGATGTCAAGAATGCTTTCTTGAATGGATGGATATCTGAAGAAGTCTACATGTCACAACCACCTGGCTATGAAGATCCCAAGAAGGTAAACTATGTTTCTAAATTGAAGAAGGCTTTGTATGGTTTGAAGCAAGCACCTAGAGCATGGAATTATAGGTTGACAACCTACCTCCAAGACCGAGGATTTGTGATGAGTAAAGCAGACACTTCTCTATTCATAAAGAGAAGTAGTACAGAGGTAATATACTTGTGTGTTTATGTTGATGACATCATCATTACAGGCAATGATGTCAATGGGATTAGACACATCAAAGGACAGATGATGAAAGAGTTCAAGATTAATGATCTTGGATTATTGAAGTACTTCTTAGGTCTTGAGTTAGTCTACACCAACTCAGGTATATATATCACTCAAAAGAAGTATGTACAGGATATGGTCAAGAAGTTTGGCTTGCAGGATGCTAAAGCTTCAACTACTCCAATGGAGGTCAACCTAAAGCTAAGTGCTCATGAAGGGGAAGAAGTCCAAGACATCACAGGATATCAAAGTATGGTAGGAAGTTTGAATTATGCTACCTTGACAAGAATTGACATAGCATATGGAGTTAGTGTGCTAAGCCAATTCATGCACAAACCAAGGGTACCTCACCTAGAGGCAGCAAAGAAGATCATGAAGTATTTGAAGGGAACTCAGAACCATGGTTTGTACTTTCCTTATACATCAGATATTGACATTAAAGTTTATTCAGATGCAGATTGGGCAGGATGCAAGGATGATAGGAGGAGCACATCAGGTTACATTTGTTTTGCAGGAGATAAACCTATTTCTTGGTCAGCCAAGAAACAACCTACAGTGGCATTGTCATCCACTGAAGCAGAGTATAGAGGGCTTGCCAATGCCACTCAAGAAGCTATCTGGTTGAAGCTCTTGTATACAGAGTTAGGTCTATACACTAGACCTCCAATTATATTTGGAGATAACACAAGCTCTCTTCACCTTGCAGCTAATCCAATATATCATGCTAGAACCAAACACATCGAGGTTCATTACCACTATGTGAGAGAGAAGTTGCTTAGTAAAGACATTCAGTTGACTTATGTGTCTACCAATATGCAATGTGCAGATTTACTTACTAAAGTTTTGGATGGAAACAAGTTATGCAGATTCAAATCCATGATTGGATTACAGGATGTGATTGAAGAATGAAGATGAAGACTTGAGCCAAAGTTCTTGGCTTGAGGGGGAGCTGTTGGTGCATTTCAAGCCTTCACCTTTGGTTTGGAACTCTTGAAGGATATCACTATGTGAAGCAAGAACCATAGGAACTTAGTCTTATGACTTATTACCATTTTATCTCTTGTAAAAGTCTAAATGACTTGGCATGTAACTAATCACAACTACTTCATTAGATTCGTGGAAAATTGGACGGTGTAATTGGAGAGAATATCTCCCTACTTTTAGAGGAGTGATTATAGGAGATTTGAATTTGAGTTCAAATTCAAATCTCAACTCATTCTCTATAAAAGATGCAATCAAAAAGTCGCGGGTCAGCTAGTCTCATTGAGCTCACTTCCCGAGGCATTCTACCATTGTAACTCAGTGTGTGTTAGTGCTACTTCATAGCCTACACCACAACACCTCAATTAGCTATGCTTGTCATGCTAATGAGATTGTAAAACTACATCAATCAATAGAAGTATACACATTCACTATCTCTGGTTTCTCTGAGTCATCATCTCCAAGTCTGTCAACTTCAACACGGCATATCTCAGGATCTACTGAACCAAATCAAGTGATTCAAGGCTTGTTGGAACCAGCACAAAGTCATCTACACGCCTACAAAATTTGAAGATCATTGAATCAGTCATCTGAGAGAAATCACGCTCGAAGTGGACTCTGGTATTCTGCTGCAGTGTTCCTAAAAAGTCGGGGGTACATGTAATTTTGCTAAATTGATTTCTCAGTGAGTAGTTTATCATTTCTTCTCATTCTACTTGCAAATGGTAGCTTTTTAAGCTAATTTAATATTTCGAGAAGGAATTAGATCAATTGTAAGTGTGCTGGTCATACTGAGTGAAAGACTGAGCAGATATCAAGATCAAAATAGAAAGTTTTCAAGTCTAGTGAAGTGCAAACTCATCTGTTTTGATCTAATCATTAGTCAAATCATTTCCAAAGTACATATAGCATATCTTGGTATCATTTGAAAGCTCAAGGAGTCTACTAAACATATCTGAAGCAAAGGAGGGCTGAAGCAAAGCAGGTCTAGCAGCTTCAACTCAATCTCTTGAGTGCATCCAACTATCTCTCCCAACAACTACTATCGGACACCGGTCATTAGTGAGAAGCATTAAATTTAAAACTCTCCATCGAAAACACAAACCTTGAAGAGGGCTGCTTGACTGGTCATTTCTACGAATAGTTCAACCTTCAGTTCTCGAAGGAAAATGTGAACTAGAACACCCCCCATCTGAACAGGGGAGAACTTATAACTTTCAAGTGTCTTGGCATATCGATATCAGACACGAAGGCGTATGCATATTTACAACCAAAACTCTTTGTTTAAAATGCAGAGAAGACGACCATGAAGTGGGCGAACAGAGAGAAAAAAGAGAGTCTGGCTTCTTCTAGACGCACTGCGTTCCCGAAAGCTGGCAAACCGAGTGATCCTACATCTTGACAATGCCATAACCAGGACATGTTTGGCTAAATATATAGGGATGCAGTTAAACTAGAGCAAAACCTTTCCCTTTTGGTAGTTTTCTGACTCTTATGAGAATCAAAATTCATCAAACTACTTCGTTCATCTTCCATTGATGCGATTTTCTTAATATTTGCGCTATATTAATCATAACCGACTGGTTGGTGCGTTTTTCGTTGATTTTCCAATTCGTACTCATCTAGTACTCCGCTAATGTCGATGTTCTGCTGATGTAGAAACCACTCTCAGCCATTACACGGTGCCATCATCAATCGATTACAACCGACCATGCACTCAGAGATTTCTTTTATTTCTTTCTGGGTGTCATCTCGATAGTAGCATCGTATTCGCTCCTTGCGTTTGACCCCGACGTGCTTAAATTCTGTGTTATTATTACCCTTTCGAACAGCAGCAATTGCGTTTCTGTTTGACAACTGTTTCTTAAAGATCAGTTTTGGGTTATTACTGTTGTGGGGTGCACTTGTATTAGCGTTCACTGGCTGGAGTATTGATCAACAGCTCGCTATCAAAGTGATTGCATGTCCCATCAGTAAATAATCAGTGCTTGCATCAAGTTCAACTTTGTAGAGTACGTTTCACACACAGTCTATGGTGCTCCCGTTTGCTTAGGATTTTGCTTTTTTCTTGAAGATACTGTTACTTGAGATTACGTTATAATTATTAAGAATGTGGTTCTCTATGTGTTCTGCATTGCGCCAAAATTTAGGTGAAATTTTCTTTAAGGAAATCATACTACATGTAATTTTAATATCTCTTATTCTTACTCTCTACAACACCATTCTGTTATGGAGTAAAGGTAATAGATAGCTGATGAGAGATTCCTTTGTCTTTCAAAAAATGCTTGATTTTGTCTTTTGATAAATAATCTCCTCTTCTATCACTTCTCAAAATCTTGATCTTGGGATGACTTTGATTCTCAACCATAGGTAAAATTTTATTGAATGTTTGAAATACTTTTGACTTTGCCTTCACATAAAAGAATCCATGAATATCTAGAGAAATCATCTACAAGCTTAACAAAATTTTTGAATCCTTGAATAGAATATGCCCTCATAGGTTCATTCACATCTGGATGTATGACCTGGAGTTTGCTAGTAGTTATGATGTATCCATGTTTTAGGAAAGGTAGCTTGTGCAACTTTCCTTCAAGACATCCTTCACATCCTTTTGCATCATTTGAGAAACAAAAAGTGGGAAGAATCTCCATGATCCTTGATATTTAATGTGCTTGAGACCAAATATAGCATGCCATAATTTCATGTTTTCCTTAGGTCTAGATGATGTAGCAGTATTTGCATAGATAATTTTGGATGACGTTCTAACCATCTCACAAGAATGTAGACATGGATAACGGACTCTTCTTCATTTTATGTACATATAGAACATTAAAAAACATGGTATCCTTCTACAATGGATTTTAGGTTTATTTCTCCAATAACCACAACATCTAGATCATGAACATTTGCTATGGTCACCCTTCTTCTTGTTGAGCTAGTAAGGGTAGAAAACACCTTCTTGCAATCTCTCATACACTTATGATCACTAGAAACAAATATCTAAGGATTTTTTGAGACCATGTGCAATGTTGCTTGATCAAATGCGAGTTCTTCAATATTGACACAAGCATATGATTCTTCATTTGAATGCCTAGGCATTGAAATTTCTTCAACATAATTTTCGGATTATATTTTTTTCTCATTAAAAATCCACTCTCTTTATATCGCTATGTATTGCTCAGGTTTCTTGTAGTAGTGGAATTCACCTTTCTTTGAGGTGAATGTAGTGAAAGTTGAATTTTCTTTAGAAGTGGTAGTAATAATAGAGGTGGATGTAGATGAAGTGGTTGAAGGCTTTGAAGTAGAAGCCTTAGTTTCCTCCTTGTTCTTAAGTTGACTGTTCTTCTTCTTCTTTTTTGTCTCCTTCTTCTTCTTCTTCTTCCCTTTAGATGATGATATCATGGATTCATCATCATCTTCCATACTCTTTTCTTGGTCTTCATCTTGAAGTGATAGGACCTACAACTCATAAAAAGATATTTCCCTATCTCTTGTAGAGAGAGAGAGAGAGAGAAATAAAACTTAAAATGATATGTAAGTAATAGAAGTACATATATGAGAGTATTCACCATCTCATCATCATGAATCATGATACAAAATTAATTGTGACTGAACTGATTCACCAACATTCATCCTTGTGTTGGCTAATTATGTCCTAAGGTGAGATTTTCTAGAAAGGATCTTGCTCTGATAGAGACTCTGCATGACTTGATCTATGGAATAATATGCCCTTGAATCCCATATCACTAAATGAGAGTTCATATGCATCTCTTGAATCTCATCTAGATTTCTCTTCTAAAGGCTCAATATGCATCTATCTCCTTGTGTCTCTAGATGAAGATGTAATGTCCTCGTCAGCATGCTTGACTAAAATTGGGGTACCAACCCTCCCGGATGAAGAAGGATCATACAATGGCATCATTATAACGAGTTCCCACTTGGCTGGGAACATGTTTGGAATATATTCTCATACTCTGATTATTCTGTGATTGGAACTTCAACTCTAGGTAGGAATTTGTTTATTCCATCTTAAGCTCATTTTTCTCATGTGAGATGGGAGATTCCATTTCCATTTCTTTGGAATATTGACTTAGACAATGATACTAGAATTAAAGAAACATTTGACTGCTTAAGATTTTTTGGATAAATGGAAAAATTGAGCTCATTAAAATCCATTTTAAGGGAAACAGAAATGGTAGAGAAACCATCTAAAACTCTTTTTATTTGAAAGAGATGAATAAAGATAAATTGTAAAAGGAGTGATATTATCCTCTTCGACAACATGGCAGTTCGATTTATCCATATAGTTAGATTGAACTTTGTAAAAAAGGCTGGGTAAGGAAAATTGTTATAGAATATCATTGATGGTCTATGAATAGATTAGCAAATCTAGTTATTTGTAATTGTAAAATTGGAAATCTAGTAATTGTTTTCAATATGCAAAGGAGTCTTTGACTAGATGGAAAACTAAACTTAAACACAAGGAAATGGAAATATTGTATGGTTTCTAGATTATTGTAGGATTTTGTATCTCACATTTGTAAGATTGATTTTTGTATATCTAAGTTTCAATAGGGACAATTTATTGAAATAAAAAAGAAAAATTTGAAAAGATAAATGATTAGAGTTTGTACTAGTTCCATATACAATCTTCCAAGTCCTCATTATAAGGACTAGAAAAAAAGAACTTTTTGGAAAGAAAGATGTAGAGATTTCCTTTTGACTATACTCACTATTAGGAATACTTGAAGTGGCATGAAGGCAAGTCTATCATGATAGTTCTATAGTGGAACGTAACTCACAATTGGTTCCTATGTTAATTTGGATGCAAGTATGGTATTGTATGAACACATGCATGTGTATATACATGAGTATTTTAATGCATGATTGTAATATGTGATTATGGGCATGTTGACATGTGAATCTAGATGCATGCCTATGTTCTGGTATGAATTGATATCTGAATCTCATAACATATCAAATGTGTAAGTTGTGCATGTATTCAAATGTATAAGCACATGCACATCTGAGCATGTATATGTGCTTTTTGATCCATGATAGTAATGTGTATGTATGTGCATGTTGAGATGTGAACCTAGATGCATGTCTATGTTGGGGTATTAATTGATATCTCAATCAATGGACATGTCATATGTGTACGTTGTTGCCTATGAATGTGGTTATGGGTTGACTGGGGTGCATGTATGTCATTCTATGAGCACATGAATGTGTGAGTATGTATATGATCTTCATGATGCACAATAGTAATTGTATGTATCCACATGTGGACCTATGCATCTAGATGGTTGTATGTGTTGGGTTATGAATTGATATTTCAATGCAGACTCAAGGAATATGTCTAATTTGGTGTGATGATCAATGGATGTAATAATGAATTGTTATGAGTATATAGATTTGTACACTAGGATGCTTACGGATGTTTTCTGCTCTAGTTTGATAGAAACTAGAGTTTGGGGAATTGGGATTAGCAAAACTATGTAGTGCATTCCCATTTCCTAACCGTTGATTACACTAGAGTTACAAAGAATGAGAACTAAACTTAGAAAAATAGATAGATATAGAAATACTGAGAGATAATGATAGACCACAACAAAATATTGTATTGCATTAACATATTACATCCACATACTTGTGTCATGCATTTACATACATGAAAGATCATTATGTTTGCACAATTGACATTTGGGATTGAGTTGGACACTAAGATGAAGCATACTAGGCAGTTATTCACTTGATATGATTCACAGATTTTCCAATGCTATGGTTATGTTTGTAAATGCTTGCAAAGCTCATGATGATCTAGAGCGGGGCATTGATCTAGTCCAACAAATCTTGCACCTTGTATTGCATTGATGATTATGTATTCTCAATTCGATTTGGAGAATTTAGGTGAATACCCATTTATAAAAACATGAAAGACCCATTCCATTTACGAATGCTTGTCTTAAGAAATCGCTTTTTTAGGATGTAGATCAATAACTATACAAACCTTCTCACTATGCATAAATATGTCTTCCTACCTCATGTATGTAACTTGTTCATTCAAATCTATGTATATAAGTGTATCATGTATGTGCAAGCGATCTCCTATGTTTGTTTGTCTGCATGTGGGTGTCAATGTATTTGTGATTTTTTAAGTACATGCGTGTATAGTGTGTTTCTCATTGTATATGCACATGTATATGTACATTTAGGCAAACATGTATATGAGGTTGTTGTATATATGTAGAAATATACACATGTGACTATCCATGTGTTGAAATACATAAATGTGTAAAAATATATACAAATGGATATCAGTCTGTGTGGATGTGATCATCTATGTATGTATATATGTGTGGCTTATCTAGCTATGTATGATATGCATATGTGGTTATCTATATACTTTAGTTGTTCATGTATGTGAATATGTATTCGCATGTGATTGTGATTTTGTGCTAGAGCCACGAATAAAGATCTACTATTTTAACTTTAAGCTTTTAAATTCTGATGACAGTGGAAACCTTCTATTTTATTTTTATTTAAGTGAAAAGGAAAATCTTGTCCCTCCATTTTTCAGAAAAGGAAGATGCCTCTTCAAAAAAAGCATTTGCCCTTTCCAACCACATGAAAAGGGAATTCTATGTAATTTGATGTTTTCGTGTTCATATTCGGGAATTCAACTATAAAGAAATTTTAGTGGGGGAATGTGTACCTGCAGATCCGCCGTCGTGGAATTTTAAGCGGTCAATGTGCTGTTATAGAGGGAGGAAAAACACCGTTGTACTCCTTTTTGACCTTTTGGTTAAGCTGTACATGCTAAAACTAAGATGAACAATGTCTCCCGACTGTCCAGCAGAATGGAGGGAGTACTTCTGATATAAAAGTTACGATGCATGAGTGCGAGGAGTTATGATCCTTCCGGATTACTCTTCCTTTCTTGAGAGATTTTTATAATTATTTATTCTTTTTAATACAGTTCCTTCCGTTATCCCAAAGAAAACACTCCGTGGGTCAGCTTGAAAACGACTGCTTGACTGGTCATTTCTACGAATAGTTCTACCTTCAGCTCTCGAAGGAAAATGTGAACTCGAACGCGTCATTTCTACGAATAGTTCTACCTTCAGCTCTCGAAGGAAAATGTGAACTCGAACGCCCCCATTTGAACAGGGGAGAACTTCTGACTTACAAGTGTCTCTATGTCGATATCACGCACCAAGGCGTATGCAGATTTACAACTAAAAATCTATCTTTAAATGCACAGAACACGACCATGAACAAGCATACTGAAACTGACACCGACGTGCTTAAATTTCTGTGTCGTTATTACCTTTTCAAACAGCAGCAATTGCGTTTCTGTTTGACAACTATTTCTTAAAGATGTGTTTCGGGTTATAACTTATAACTGTTGTAGCGTGCACGTGTATGAGCGTTCACTGGTTGAATGATTGATCAACGGCTCGCTATCAAAGTGATTGCATGTCCCATCAGTAAATCATAAGTGCTTGCATCAAGTTCAACTTTGTAGAGTAGGTTTCACACACAATCTATGGTGCTCCCGTTTGCTTAGGATTTCGTTTTTTTATTGAAGATACTGTTGATTGAGATTACGTTTCCGAGATTAAAATTACACCAATGGATTAGATTTTGCATTGCCGGATGTTGAAAGCTATATGAAAGCAGGATGCGAAGTTAGCCAACATGTTCATTGTGCAATTAATCAGCCAAGATCGCATTATAAAAGCAACAATAAACCGGTTGCTATTTATAAGGACGGCACAGAGGTAGTGGCAAGAAGTCAGCAATGCTGTTTCGCAGGTTTCTCTTAGAATAGGGCGCAAATTGCGCCGATTTCGGCATGTACATAGTCTTGTTATAGCCCATGAATCATTTAAACAGTAAGGGACATAAAAAATGACCAGAGCAGGACTTAGTACGAAGGGAGGACAATTGTGGCGAATGAAGATAGAAAGTATTGATCTAGAAATATTCATTGCGGTAGAAAGTAACTATAGACTATGCATCAAATACAAAATAAGTATCTCTGTGCAAACTCATGATGAAGTCCAGGACAGCTACTCAATGCGAATGGGCTTACACAAGCTTGCACGCAAAGAAAAAAAATGGGTTTTGTAGTCATTAACATGACCAGTCGGAGTTGCGCGCCAACTGCGTATGAAATACAAAAAACTGCTCCATTGGTTGCAAAGGAGGATTGACAGCAATTTCTTTTTTTATTTTTTGAGAGTACAATGAATTGAAAACACACTTACAAACTCTACCTAGTAATTACTAGAGGCACCCATGTTTGAAAAACTCATAGATATGTCCAATCAAAACATGAACTCAATACTTTCTACAGTCACAGTCAAAGTGTCAAACCATTAGGTTACGTGGGATTGGATTTTGATAGCGATTTTGAGTCCCCACGCTTCGTATTCTCTAAAAGTAGACTGAGGTCTATTTTCCCCACTTTTTCTGTAAAAGGACTCAAGCTTTCGTACAAACTTTTTAATCTTTGTTATATATATATATATATATATATATATATATATATATATATATATATATATATATTACGCTTCATGTTCTCTAAAAGTAGTCTGAGGTCTATTTTCCACACTTTTTCTGTAAAAAGACTCAAGCTTTTCGTACAAACCTTTTTAATATTTGTTTCTATCACCAGCTGGATTGTGCACATAAAAATGTCTCTGCACATTCATCGTCTCAACCTTCGTTTTATCAAAATTTTTAAATCAGCAATACTATTCAGCTTTTGCAATTTTTATCCTTCCAAATGCCTTTATAATTATGTTTGCAAACTGATCTTCCGAGGAGAGAACTGAGATGCTAAATTTTTTTAGCAAGAACCTTTTCATGAACATAGTGATAGTGTGTTTTCCAAGAGATATTGATTAGATGTCAAGTGAATACTACCTAAAATGTCACCATAAATTTGTGGAATGAAGTAGAAAGTTATATACTCGCTGAATAATATATCAATCCAAACTATTTCAGAAGTATCAATGACTAGTGCAAAATACTCTAATTCTATTGAAGAAAGTGCCACCCCTTTTTTGCTTCTTAGAATTCATTAGTACAAGTCAATTTCCAGGCATCAGCACATAGCCACTCATATTGCAATCGTCCTGGTTACTAGTCCAATCTGCATCATTAGAAACTTTAACGTTAAAACTATTATAGAAATGATTTAAAAACTCGATCATTTATATTGCATTTCAAGTAGCACACTTTCATTCACTCGCCTCCGAGTGTAAATCTATTGGTATAGTATTAATTATGGCAAGAACACCAGTGTTGAGAATCTATGGTGTAGTGTTGAGAATCTGTGGCCTGGGTTCAAACCCGAAATCTGGCTTGACATTTAACCCATGGAAAGTGCGGAATTAAGGAGATCACTAGAGTATGCGTGTTGTTCATTTCAATCAATGGGAAAACTTCCAAAGACGAAATCTAGCCATGCAGTTGAAGCATAAATGAAAGAAGCGGTCCAATTTCGGGATATATGTATACCTTGAAAAAGAAAACTATCATGCATTGTGTATTTAACACGAAGCTCCATAGAATTCACAACATAGTTTTATTCTTTCGTTCTAAAGTTCTCAAAAAATATGAAATATACTTAACATTTATTAGCTACATACCATATTTTTTAGCGATGACCTCAAATCTTAATACATAATGTGGTACACCAAGATAAGAAATTATAAACTCCACTTCAAGCTTCATCTTCATTCCTTCAAAATTTGCATTACGTTCACTCGTAGTGATCAAATCATCAGCAATGATACAATCATAGAAACATCCAATTTCCATAAATTTTACAACAATGTTGAATCAATTGAATATTCTGTATAATGTTGGAAGTTATGAAATTACCAATTGATTATTCCTAACTCTAGGTATCTCTTTCAATGCAATATATATATATATATATATATATATATATATATATATATATATATATATATATATATATATATATATATATATATATATATATATATATATATATATATATATATATATATAGACACACACACACACACACACATATATATATATATATATATATATATATATATATGATGTATTCTAGTAGTAATGCATATGAACACACTTAGAGCCGCTAGGTCACTTTCTTCCATCTTTACGAGGTCCTCCCCCCCTAATGGATCACTTATATTTTATAAATTCACTTGGTAATTCAATATTGTGTTGTTCTCCAAGATTTTTCTTAGTCCTTGTGTTGTTTGTGTGGTTCCCTAAACATCAAGCTCAAACAATTGGTGTTTGAAAAAGACATCACTTTTTGTAGAGCATCATCGATACCCTCAGTTCATAGCCTCCAAGTCACATGAAAGTTGATGAGCATACTTATGCGATTAGGATTACAAAACAACTTCATTGTGTGGCCTCCAATTTTTTGTTTAATCTTGTTTGAGCCTCCCAAATGCATTAATAGCAATACTATGAAAATAATTTCATCCTTCTCTATCATATATATATATATATATATATATATATATATATATATATATATATATATATATATATATATATATATATATATATATATATATATATATGGTTTATTTTTCTACCACAAGTGCCTCGAATCCTATCACAGGTCTATCACATATTGATAGAGTCGTTTTGCTTAACTTTTTGAGATATAATCAATTTTTTGCATTAGGATCTTAACTCATTCGCCATGATATAAAGAAATGATGTAATTCATATACTAATTGTTGAAGATAAGCCTAATTCGAGGCACTTGTGGTAGAAAAATAAACCATATATATATATATATATATATATATATATATATATATATATATATATATATATATATATATATATATATATATATATATATATATATATATATATATATATGATAGAGAAGGATGAAATTATTTTCATAGTATTGCTAATAATGCATTTGGGAGGCTCAAACAAGATGAAACAAAAAATTGGAGGCCACACAATGAAGTTGTTTTGTAATCCTAATCGCATAAGTATGCTCATCAACTTTCATGTGACTTGGAGGCTATGAACTGAGGGTATCGATGATGCTCTACAAAAAGTGATGTCTTTTTCAAACACCAATTGTTTGAGCTTGATGTTTAGGGAACCACACAAACAACACAAGGACTAAGAAAAATCTTGGAGAACAACACAATATTGAATTACCAAGTGAATTTATAAAATATAAGTGATCCATTAGGGGGGGAGGACCTCGTAAAGATGGAAGAAAGTGACCTAGCGGCTCTAAGTGTGTTCATATGCATTACTACTAGAATACACATATATATATATATATATGATGTATTCTAGTAGTAATGCATATGAACACACTTAGAGCCGCTAGGTCACTTTCTTCCATCTTTACGAGGTCCTCCCCCCCTAATGGATCACTTATATTTTATAAATTCACTTGGTAATTCAATATTGTGTTGTTCTCCAAGATTTCTCTTAGTCCTTGTGTTGTTTGTGTGGTTCCCTAAACATCAAGCTCAAACAATTGGTGTTTGAAAAAGACATCACATTTTGTAGAGCATCATCGATACCCTCAGTTCATAGCCTCCAAGTCACATGAAAGTTGATGAGCATACTTATGCGATTAGGATTACAAAACAACTTCATTGTGTGGCCTCCAATTTTTTGTTTAATCTTGTTTGAGCCTCCCAAATGCATTATTAGCAATACTATGAAAATAATTTCATCCTTCTCTATCATATATATATATATATATATATATATATATATATATATATATATATATATATATATATATATATATATATATATATATATATATATATATATATATATATATATATATATATATATATATATGGTTTATTTTTCTACCACAAGTGCCTCAAATCCTATCACAGGTCTATCACATATTGATAGAGTCGTTTTGCTTAACTTTTTGAGATATAATCAATTTTTTGCATTAGGATCTTAACTCATTCGCCATGATATAAAGAAATGATGTAATTCATATACTAATTGTTGAAGATAAGCTGTATGGTACTAATTACCCATTGTGGGTATATATGATGTGTCTTATATTGCTAGAAAACCGGTTGTGGAATATTGCACAAGGTGTTGAACCATCCTACTACACCTACAAATACAATGATTGAAGGTGATGCAGATGGTATTGAAGATGATGATCTTCAATTTCTTATTCATGCTAGAATATTGTTCCACCTACTACAAAGGAACTTTCTTGGGATGGGAGAGATGCAGAGGCACATATATTGATAGATTTGTCTATCAAACATTTTATTCTCCCTCACATTCACTCTCGTAAGATAGTAAAAGATGATTGGGATACTCTTACAACATTATGCCAAACATGAAATGAGGCTCTTGTTGTGTACCTTGAGAATATAATTAGACAGTGAGCATATGAAAGAAGGACATGCAATGTATAGTTTTTTGACAAAGATCAAAGATTTGAAGGACTACTTGAATTCTTCTCATGAAACCTTGTCTGATAGTTTACTTATGCAGATTGTTGTTTATGCTCTTCTAGAATAATAATAGAGTTCTTCTTCTACTCTTTAGTTGATGATAAATGGCAATGCAACTGCTTTAAAATTTGAGGACATAGACTCTATTTTTTTGTAGGAAGATTGGTCTTGGGAGAATAAGCTTATTATGCATGTTGGAGATCAAGCCTTCCTAGCTAGTCTGAAGGGCATAGGTAAATGTAGCTCATCTTCTAGTAAGGCATAAATTGGCTTGATATCTAGTTTAAGTTTCTCAAATGAGTAGCTTTCTACATTGCCTAGGTGTCACTTGGTAGGTGGTTAAGCGCATCTTTTGCTACTTGCATGGTCCTTGGCTACTTGGATTTCTTTATCCCAAGGGGGATCATAACCCCCCGATTTACAAGCTTTTGCTAACCTAGATTGTCTTGGTTAATCTTACACTCGTGTGTCCACAAGTGGTTTTCTCTTCATGCATGATAGCCAATGCATATCTTGATTGAGCAAGAAGCAACCTACTATGGCTACTTCTAGTTTTGAGGCTGATTATAGGGAAGCTCTTATAAAAACTATTGAGTGTTTGTGGCTCCTATGCCTTTTGATTGATTTGGATGTTGGTTAGTCTTATGCCACCACCATTTGTATTGATAGTCCTAGTGCATTGGAAGTTTCAATGAGCCCTATGTTTCATGCTTGCACAAAGCACATTGGTCTACACTATCATTATGTCAAAGAGAGATTCTCTATTGAAAAAAGCAGTTTGGCATATGTACTAGTAAAGATAAGGTTGCATACCTTCAAATCAAAAAGGCTCTAACTAGGGGGAAGTTTGAAGCTTTTCACAATGCTTTGGGATAAATTTCTTTTGTGCATTGATTACTTTCCAAATAGCTTGCTACTTTTGTATACATAAGTGCAAACTCCTTGTTCACCACATCACTCTAGGGGGTATCTCTTGATATATTCTGGAATTGATGTGTGTGTTATTTTCCCTTAGCTAGCAGGTATGCCTGTAACCCTAATGGCTCACTTATTATTTTTACATTCAGCCAATAATACATTCAATGCCATAATGTTTTCCAAACTTTCTCTTCTTTCTTGTGCCATTCGTGTGCTTCACAAGACCTCAAAATCCAACAATATTGTTTATCCACAAAGACTTCTAGTTTGTTCCATGAAATTCTTCTCTTAGCTCACTATTGAGCAGCACATTTTTAATATCAAGCTAGAAAATATTATAACATTTACTAGTAGGGACATTTAGGAAGCTATAAATCTTGACATCTTAGCAACTAGGCTAAAAAGTTTCTCATAGTCTTCTTGAGAAGCTAGTTTGGGCAGTAAGCAATAGGAACATCAACTCCCATCCATGCTTTTCCCACAGAGAGACTCCTTCGTACTACTCCTAACAAAAACAAGGGTTGACAATACAAGAGCTAATGTATACTAAAGATTGTAGATAAGGTAGATATTTGAGAGTGAAGTTGTATATGGTATCCCTTTCTCTCTCTATATCCTCGAGTTCATCTTTTTCCTTGTCCTTATATGAAGGAGAAAATCATAAGATCTTTCAATTATCCATTGGGCATATCTTGTCCTTTCCATCATCACACAAAAAATGAAGACAAGAGAGTGTGCAATTGTTATCCCATCGGTGAGAAAGAGAGGGGTTTCTTTACATGAGTGCTTTTTGCGATGTCTTGGGATATTCCCTTGGGAAATCATGTTGGTAAGGAGATACTACACATAGAGAAAGATCGACATGGAAAGAGAAGGAGATGTGGAGAAAAGTATATGCTACATGGCAAGAGGGGAAGTACCATGCAATCTATGCCGCTTGGAATAGAGTATCGTACACTTATCTCTACATGGTGAGGGAAATGAGTAACATATCCAAGGGTATCTATATAAGAAATTGTTGTGAGATAGCTTCTTTCACATACTACATCCATGTACGTGAAGTATCAATTACAATACTTTAGAGCATTTAGTACTATACACTAACATACAAAGTAAATACCTACAAGTACAAAGTACCCTTATAGCTACACTAGAGTACTCTACAATCATTGGAAAGTACGTGAGCAAGTGGGGCTCTACAAGTGCCTATCATTAAAGGGATCTCCATCTTGACAAACATGGGACTATGGAAGGAAATGGAGAGGTTTCTACATGGAGAGAGAGAGAGACAGAGATAGAAGGGAAAGAGAAGATCTCGATCAATAGGAGAGAAGATCATTACCACCTAATTGATGAGAGAGAAGATTTGGACCACCTAGAGAGAGGAGGATCATTACCATTTAGTGTGTAGAGAGAAGAATTTGGTAGCGAGTAGAAGAACTAGAAGATGGAAATGAAGATCATATGATGAGAGTTCAAGAGCACCCCAACAATCCGCATGTCCTACATGTGAAAGCCTACTTTTAGCACTTCATGTAATTTTATTGAACATCAAATAATTCCTTTCAAGTTTATCAAAGCCTTCAAAAATATGTCATCTGAAATAATTTCTCTAGCCTTATTTCTAGATTTATATAAGTGATCCTCACGCAGGGACCATGCTCATAAAATTATTGATCATTTAAGAATTTGTGAATTTCATCCTTCCATCAGGACATCCTAAGCTTCTTTGTATCATTCTAATTTTATCGAATCTCTCTAAAGAGACTAACAAGGGTGTTTGAGGATGGGAGAAGGCCACGGGAAGGGGGGCAAAAGGAGAGGTGGAAGGCAGAGGGGGGGAGGTGGGGAATGGATAGGAGTGAGGGAGATGGGGGAGGGAGAGGGAGGAGGGAGAGGTGGAAGGGAGAGGGGGCAGGGTGGGGAGGATCGGGGGGGGGGTGGATAGTGGGAGGTAGAGGTGGCAAGGGAGGGGGGGGGGGGGGGGGGGGGGATAAAAATGGTGAGAGGCTAGGGAAGGGAAAAGCAAGGGGGTGGGGGGGAGGAGGACTGAGGTAGAGGTAGAGGGAGAAGAGGGGTGGGGATGGGTGAAGGGATAGGAGGGAGTGGTAGGGGAATGGGGTTTAAGTGGTGGAGGAGGTGGTGTAGGGGATGGCGATGGGAATGGAAGGATGTGGTAGCGGGAAGGAAGATTAGAAGTATTTTAACACTTCCACAATAACAAGCTATCCCTAATCAATAGCTTCCAATCGCACAAGAAAACTAGAAGAGAGAAATGAAACTTGCACAAGATAAGAGAAAATCTGACCTAGTAGAGTAGACAAGATGTGACATAGAGAAGGAGAAGATTATTTATTATAGATTTGAATCAAGTGAATACAATAGCTTTGCAAAATAGCTTCATGAGGAAGCCTCTACCTACGAACCACCCCCAAGCTATAGTAGGATGATGAAATTCAAGATCATCATCTTTGAAACCACTTGCCTCAACTATTTTCATAATATTTTTAAGAGGCCAGATCTCAATACCTTGCATAATAATCCACGAGGTTTTTGCTACCAATGGACTCTGAATCATGTATGCACACAATGGGTAGTCAGAACCATTCAACTTATCATCAATAGTCAACATAGAGAGTACATAATTTCGTTAGACCATGGTGAATTACTATAACCTAATGTAGTAAATTCATGACTCTCAAAAATGTTGAACAAATCTACCCAATTGAGATTCGATTGATTACTTTGAGATGTACAGGCGAACTAAAACTATAAACGTTTGTCACTAAAGGATAAATTTTCCTACATATTTGTTGTTTAGTGTGTTTAAAGGCTGAAACGACTGAAATCAACATTCCAATGCCATAGCCTAAAGCTATTTAAAAATACTATGAACCCACATATGCTCGTCAAATTTTGTGCCGTTGAAATTGTCATTCGAAGGGTATTAACAATTCCCTATAAAAAATGAAAACTTAATTTGAGATCGATTGTTAGATTTCAAGGACTATGGAAGCATAGATATAATACGTGAAAGAAGAAGAACCTTATAAAACAACACTAAGAGTATTACCAAGTGAATGTACAAAGGTAACTAGAGCATTAAGGTTATAGACGTATATACAAGCTAAGGGAGAAAACCTCTTAAGAGGAAAAATGTGCACAATGGTCCTAAGTGTGTTCACCTAGATGAAAATTGAAATTAATCAATAGAGATGCTGAAACAAAATACCGAGTGTTTTATTTAAACAAGTATGAAATAAAGAAGGAGAAAAAACTAAATAGAAAAAGCGAAATGTGAGAGTGAAGGTATATGAGAGATTGAAATATCGAGGGCATTGTTCAACCAAAGAGCTTCCATAATATGCACAAATCTTCCTTCTTTGTGGAACAAGATTTCAAGCATAGAAACACCTAAGATTTTTGTAGTAAACCCCATGAAAGGGATTTTTGGAATGATAAATTTGGCTAGAAAAGAAAATTAATTATTTAAGGGTGAACCCATTGAAAAATGTAAAGCGTTGAAACACAAAGTAGAGAGAAAAATACAAGTTTATTTGTTGTTAAACCCAAGAGTGCAATTTTGGTGATCGTGTAATGTAACTTAAGAGTAGAGTGGGATAAGATGGGAAGATGTAAGGACATGCAAGGAGTATTGGTCAAAAGAGAAGAACCTCCACCATCAACTAATGAATATAAAAACATACTCTATTTTCAAGAAGTAAAATCATCTTGAATGCGGCCTTTAGGCAAGTTGTGAGGCTGAGAGATCGCAAAGTCATTACTATTACAAACCACCATGTATTGAAGTAAAACATCAACTACTACTACAAAGACATAGAGGGAACAATGCATTTCTTAGTGGAAAATCTTAACCATGCCAATGGATTACATAAAGTGGGGAGGGAAGGAGCATCAAGTAACGAAAAATAGGATGAAGAGTTTCAAGAGCTTCATCCTAAACCAACACGGATAACAGCTTTGATAAATATAATTTACGTGACGTTCTTTCTAGAGAAATAGCTAGAAGATCGTCTATGATGAATAAAATGGGGAAACACTCGTTTTGCACAAGTGCTAGAGCATTACCTACCAACAGAGACAATGTATTCGGTACCAAAGTATGACATGACCAAATTTACCTTCATAATTTCAAGTTAAAGCTCTCTCTCTCTCTCGTTATATATATATATATATATATATATATATATATATATATATATATATATATATATATATATATATATGTGTGTGTGTGTGTGTGTGTGTGTGTGTGTATGTATGTGTGTGTAGGCCTTTGGGTGATGTTTAAAGCGAGATAGAGAAGGGAAGGGGAGAGAGGTACTAATTGTAGTAGTCTTGGCTTGGTTCCTACTTTATCTCTAAATTCATTTAAGATGTTGGATAATTTGATGTATGATCTCAATGTGGAATTCTCTATTAAGAGATATGAATGAAGGGAATCATCAATGATACCTAACTGGAACGAATGAACACATGAGTTAGCATTATCTACAATTAGGAGGCTAAAGGAACATGTATATGTCCATATCATGAAAGCCCCTAAAAATATTTTTTTTTTCTTTGATCCTAACTAGAATTACCGATAAGAAATGCAAATACAAAAGTTTCTATACACAATGAGTGTCAATAAAACATATGAGGGGCTTATTGATGTTGTCCATATGGACGTTCACCCCCGACATCAATATGATCGTTGAAAATATCTCTAAAGATCTTGTTATACATACCGATGGTCACTTGATCATCTGTATGACCATTTAAAATGCATGATGGGTATCCGTTGGTGTCGTCGGTATAGGCGCCACTATAAGCATCGATATAGGCACCGGTATAAGCATCGATATAGGCATCGGTAATCAATTAGAATTATTGACACTTATATCAACACCTATATCGACGCCTATATCGATGCTTATACCGATGCCATCTTTTAAACATATAGGGAGCCGAGAGCAAAAATTGGACATTTTGCACGTCATTTGAATTGAGCACTACTTCTTTCAAGCTTGCACGCAGGAGTTGAATTATGACTTGCATTGTCTTGTGCACCCACACACATATCTCTCTCTCTACACACACACACACTCTTAGATCTTGCATCTTGGTAAGTGGTGCACATTCGCTTTCCCTTTCTCTTTCTCTGTGCTTTCTGTTTTATAATTTCTCTTATGTTTGGTTTTGCAAGAGTTTTTGGCATTGATTTTTTGAAATGCAACGAGAGACAAAGTTCATTAGGCTTTCACGACAATGATCCAGAAGTCGGACATAGCTATAAGTAATTGTTTTATTCTCTATAGATAGAGATTGAGAAAGAGAGAGAGAGAGATGAAAGAGAGAGAAAAAGAGACAGAGAAAGATTTGGAGAGAGAGAAAGAGAGATAGATAGAGCGAGAGAGATGAAAGAGAGAGAGAGAGAGCGAGAGAGATTAAAGAGAGAGAGAGAGAGAGAGAGAGAGAGATAAAGAGAGAGAACGAGATAGATAGAGATAGATACACACACACATACAGACATGCATACATACACACAGATATACACACATGCATACATACACACATGCATACATACACACATATAAACACATGCATACATAGACACACACATATATACACACATGCATATATACGCACACACATATACACACATGCATACATACACACACATATACACACATGCATACACATACATATGCATACATACATTCACAGACATACATACACACACATACAACACATATACATACACAAACATATGCATACCTACAAATATACATACACAAACATATGCATACATACATTCACACACATACACACACATACATATTACATACACACATGCATATATTACATACACAGATGCATATTACATACTCACATATATATTACGTACTCACATACACATATTCATGCATATGCATGCATGCATATACACACATACATACACATATACATACACAAACATACGCATACATACACATATACATACACAAACATATGCATACATACATTCACACACATAAACACACACACACACACTATTACATACACACATGCATATATTACAAACACACATGCATATATTACATACACAAATGCATATTACATACTCAAATCCACATATACATGCATATGCATGCATGCATGCATACACACATATACATACACACTCACATACATATATACACACCCACATATATACATACATAAATATATGCATGCATACATTCAGACACATACGTACATGCATATACATATTACATACTCATATACACATATTCAATGCATGCATGCATACAAACATATACATACACTCACATACATATTACATATACACATGCATATACATACATGCACACTCACATATATACATACACACTCACACCTATACACACACACACTCACATACATATTACATACACACATGCACATACATACACACACATATGCATACACATGCATATAAACGTACACACACATATGCATATGATAAACACACATATGCATATACATACAACGTATGCATGTCCATACAAATGCATATGCATACACACACATATGCATATACATACACACACATATGCATATATATCAAAAATACGATTTTAGTATATGTAAATAAATATGAGAATAGCTATTGTTTTAATTAAAATATATAATTAAATATATAAAAATATGAATTTATGGACTTTTATCAAATTAAATATATAAAAATAGGATTAGTGTTTTTAGCTTGTTTACCCATGCACACACACATATACACATATACAGGTGTAGTGTATATATATATATATATATATATATATATATATATATATATATATATATATATATATATATATATATATATATATATATATATATATATATATATATATATATATATATATATATATATATATATATAATAGGATTTTAGCATAGATAAATAAATATGAAAATAGCAAGTGTTTTAATTAAATATAAAAAATTAAATATATAAAAATAGGATTAGGGTTTTTAGGCTCTTTACACATGCATACACACATATACACATATAAACACATAGTATATATACACATACACACACACACACACACACACATATATATATATATATATATATATATATATATATATATATATATATATATATATATATATATATATATATATACACACACTCACACACATACATACACACATATACATGTTTTAGATCTAGGTCGTTGCGATTAGAGTTTAGGGTTTCTACACATGCATGTATGTACACATGCATACACATATATCCATGTTTTAGGTCTAGGTCTGTAGGATTAGGGTTTTATGTTTTTTATATACATATAATAAGAAAATACATATAATTAAATATATAAAAATTAATTCTTTAGGATTGTTAGGTTTTTTTAGATATATAATCAGATATATAAAAAATAGGGTTTTAGGGTCTTCTAATTCAAATAAATTTATATAAGAAAATTTTAAGAAGAAAAAGTAAAATATCTAATCAAATATATACATACAAAATAGGGTTCTTGGATCTTCTAATTCCATTAAATTTATATAAGAAAAGCAATTAAGAAAAAAGTTAGAATATATAAATAAATATATAAAAAAATAAAATAATTGTAATAAATATTAGAAGAGCCAGTGTTTTAATTAAATTAATTAAATATATATAATAAAATATATATAAAATAGACTTTTAGGTTAATATTAACATATCTAAGGCTATAGTTTTAAAAATTAGGAAAATAAGTACAGTATATAACGAAATATATATAAAAAATAGGATTGGGGTTTTTAGGCTTTTTACACATGCATGCACACATACATACATATAATAAAAATAAATATATATAATTAAGTATATAAAAAGTAGGTCTTTCAGATTTTTAGGTTTCTAACATATATATAATAAAATATATATAAAATAGTTTTTTAGGATATTTTAATTACATTATATATATATATATATATATATATACATGTATAGACACAAATACATATTTGAGGTTTAGGTCTTTAGGATTAGGGTTTTTAGGTTTAGTAAGAAAAATTAAATGTTCTAAAATGTCTTTGTTGTATCGGATAACAAGTTTGGAGCTAGAGGAGAGAATGGCATGTCCTTGCACTCAGTGCAAGTATCAAATTTATTAGAAAAATAAATTTATACTACAAATGCTTGAAGCATTTTATGACATGGACGAAGATCGTGATGGTGGAGAAGATGTCGTGGCTTTGATAGACACAAAAAAATTTCCATGATCAGAAGCTGATGAAGAGTATGAGAACATGAGAAGAGTAGCCCATTTACAATTGTACACTAGGGCAAAGATATCTCTACTATGTGCATCACTTGTGATGCTCAATCTACAATCGATTCATGGACGGTGAGATAGTAGTGTCGCTGAATTGTTTAGGTAAGTGGATTTCAAATAAAATTTCATTGCTATATCAAAATAACTTTATTCACCAATATCATTCTAATTTCTTATTGCAAGCTTTTTAAAGATATTTTTTTGGCAGATGGCAATGACATGCCTCCAACACCAGGAGATGCAAAAAAACTTTTGCAATCCATTGGAATGGACTACACTAAGATTTAGGCTTGTCGGAATGATTGCATCCTCTTTTGGAACGAGTATGACTATCTCCACATATGTCCAAAGTGTGGAGCAAATAGGTTTCGAGAAGACCTTGTGGGCAAAGTAATCACCACAAAGGTTCTTTGCCACTTTCCAATCATTCCAAGAATTAAGAGGATGTTTAGATGCAAATCCATAGCTGAGTTAATGTCATGAAATGTAAAGAGGAGGTCTACAGATGGTGTAATGCGAGTGCCTTATGACTCTTATGCTTGGAAACATATAGATAGTAAGTAGCTAGAGTTTTCTAGTGAGCCTCGAAACTATCGTCTAGGCCTAGCTATGGATGTAGTAAATCCATTCGATTTACGCAAGACTTCATGGAGCACATGACCTGTATGTTTGGTCAATTCACTAGAACATATCAGGGGCATACCGACGTTGCCCATACCCACGGTCATGCCTCGGCATCGGTATGACCGTTGAAAATGATTGAAAAACAACGGATGCAATACGGACGGTCATTTAATCGTCGGTATACAGGTGTCGGTATGAGCGCCGGTATAGGCCTCGGTACTTTACTGTAAATTACTGATGCTTATACCGATGCTCATAGCGACGCTTATACCGAGGCAATGTTTTAACCGGGCCCGAGAGCAAAAATTCGACATTTGCTTGCATTTTGAACCAAAGTTTGCTACTGTCGAGTTTGCGTGCGCGAACTACATTGTGCGCCTATTGTGTACACACATCTCTCTCTTTCTCACTCTTTCTCTTTCTCTCTCTCTCTCTCTCTCTCTCTCTCTCTCTCTCTCTTTCTCTACATCTTTGTTTCTTTAGATCTTTGTGTTTTCCCTTTTCTAATTTCTCTTCTCTTTCGTTTTGCAGGAGCTTTTTGGCATCAAATCTTTGGAATTCGAAGAAGGGCAACATTAAGTGGACCTTGAGGACAATGCTCCAAACAATTACATCGATGTAAGTGATTGTTTTGTTTTCAATTGATATAGAGAGAGGTAGAGAGAGAGATGAAAGAAAGAGAGAGATCTAGAGAAACATAAAGAGAGAGAGAGAAAGAAAGAGAGAGAGATGAAAGAGAAAGATAGAGAGAGAGTGAAAGAGAGAGAGATGAAAGAGAGAGAGAGAGATGAAATAGAAAGAGAATGAGATAGAGAGACAGATGCATACATACATACACACACATATGCATACACATGCTCACATACATATTACATACACACATGCATATTACATACACACTCACATACATATTACATACACACGTGCATATACATACACATACATATTACATACTCACATGCATACACACATATATATACATACATGCATATTACATCACATCCCTCTAGCCTTTCTCCGAGCAGCTTTAAGGTATAGTGTGACGTATTTGCATCAAGAAAAGATACTAGTAAGATTGGTAGTAACAGAATCTTCAACAAACTTACCATTTATGAAGAGAGTTTTCTAGGAGTTAAATACATATTTTGTACATTTATTTCATTTTATACTCAAGTCCCATTTCTCGCAGTGCACAATCCAAGAAATCTAGAGAGACTTTGGTAAAAATTAATTAGAATTAGATGAAAACTTAGTATTTCATTTGTATTTATGTTAGACCTCCCTTCATGCTTTCCACATAGAGCACATAAGTCTGATACCTGTAGGAACAAATAACAAAGGAGAATACACAATATCCCAAAGACCAAAGTTAGACCAAACTTTGGCAGTTTTGACATAAAACATAGATAGTTCCTTTTCATGCCACAAGCCCAAAAAACAACAAAGTCAGTAGCCCTCATAATCCATTAATAGACATATGTTTTGCTATTCTTGAGGGATAGAGTATCCACAAGACACCCTCTTTTTTCTTCATACAATAGATTTTCCAAGATACCTTCGAAAATAAGTATTAGCTCCTTAAAGAAGATTTCTTGATAAGGTTATAACCTATAATATTTTCTTGTTAGTGGGCATCTGGCGAGAAAGATAATATGTTATGGAAGTCAAAATATAATGATTAAACAAAAACACCTTATGAGAAAGACAATGTTGAAGAGACATCCATTTGAATATCCTTTTTTTGAGTTTCCTCATTACCCACTCCCATCTTCATGAGAAACATAAAAACCCATTGAAATACCAAGCAACCTAGAAATATTACTTTTAGGAATGCTTTCACATCCACTATTAAGCACAGAACTAGGGATAAATTATTGGAAGAATTAAAAGAGCTTTTCTTATGGTTAATTTTGGAGCCACTAGCTAAACAAAAAGTATCCAAACACTTCAAGAACTTTTTAGCAAAAACATCATCAACTTCGGTGAACATGTTGGTATCATTAGCAAACATTTGCGAACAAAGTTGGATAGGGATATTAGGAATATCAAGACCTTGAATGGCACCTCAAGTCAAGCAATCTTTAACAAGCAAACCAAGAGTGTCATTAGTGATAGAAAAGGGAGGGGCCCCAAAGGCTTTCCTTGTCTTATGGGTCTATGGACTTTAAAGGGATTATAGATGTAGCCAATTATAGTGATCCTAGAGCAAGCATTTCCAAAAAGGAAACTCACAAATTTTTTAAAATTTCTATCAACATCAATGTCATGGAGAGGTTAAAGAATAAAGTTCTAATCCATCGTATCATAAGATTTACCAAAATCAATCTTAAAGAAATATAAATCCTACTTGGAGTCTTTGGCATAATCAACACCTTTCCATAAAGAACTGCTAGCATCAAGAATAAACCTGCCTTTGATAAACCCTTTTTGCTTACAGAAGATGTTCTTATCCATGATAGGGCTGAGTTTCGTGCCAAAGTGGAAAATAATATTTTATAGAGAATAGTGAGACAAGAGATATGTCTCAAATTTTCGAAGTCATTCTTAGGTCTTGTTTTATGAATAAGTTTATTAACCCTAGTGTTAATAGAGATGGGGAGAGTACCTCTCCTTAGAGGTTCCTGCCAAATGAAAAGAATATATGCAGTCAAGAAGTATTGAAGCTCCAAGAAAATATCATTAGGTATAATATCAAAACTAGGTCACTTGCATGGTTTCAATTTACAAATGTTTTCTTTAACCTTAGAACCTACGTCCTTACAAATTATTTTCTTCCTTTTTATGGAAATAAGGGCCCTTCTCTTTTGATGTCTTCCCCCCACTTGGGAGGCATAGAGAAAACATTTGTAAAGAAGCAAACAACCTCTTTCAAGTTCTGCTTGAGGTCCATAGCATGCCCTCCTACATCCTTCTTCAACATGGTAATGAAATCCTTAGCTTCTTTCTATTTTATAAAATCAAACATGCTCTTTTTGGGTTTATCCACTTTTGCGAGCCCAAAATTCTCTTGAAGTGACAAGGGCACCATACACAAAAAGGTAGTCTTCAAATCTCAATTTCTCCTCAAGTTCAAGGACCTTCTAACTTGACTTAGGGTCATTAGGGTGAGAAATCATAATACTCTCAATCTCTTTAAGGATCCTCATCTTTCTCCTATATATTATTTGCTTAGCCATAATTTTATATTGACTAAACAACTTTTGAACATCAAAGATAGCCTTCTCCCTAGAGGAGGATGGGGAGTTGCTAGGACTAAAGTTGTGAATAAAATTCTTCTTAATGTGGTCGATAATAGAAGGGATTTTAAGAAGGGAGGTATCAATATGCGAAAAACTAGCTTTATATTTGGGGAAATTCATATGAATTTTAAGAAGGCTAGAAATGGTTAGAAATAGGTGAAGACAAGTCTAAGCCACAATTGGTTTGCCACAACTCATGAATTTTATTGAAATTAAGATAGCCCATCTGAAGCCTAGTAGCCAAGAAAGTCTATTTTATGTCTATTATTCCAAGTGATACCAAAGTTATAAGAGAAATCCACATGATTCTTAATACAAATCGTATTAAACCAAGCACTTTTCTCTTTACCATTCATAATATTGTCTCTATTTCCCATCAAGTTAAAAACATGTTAAAATCTCACAAAATGACACCTCCCCATTGATGGAAGAGAGGTTATTCCAATAGTTGATTCTTTCAGCAAAAGAATTAGAGCATAAAGTCTAATAAAACTATATTTAACAGGGTACGTACATCGTCAAGCAATCCACTCATTTGAAGAACTAACCTCTTCAACAAAGTGATCAATATAAGTAGAAATACCAATACAAGTACCTGAGTTTCCAAGAATATGATTAGTAAAGTCCCAAGTGCGATTAGGAGAAAGAATTTTCAAGTTGGAAGAAACCTTAAAGCCACAAGCTTTTACTTCCTGCAAAGAAATAACTTTAGGTAATATAGAGAAGTTTTCCATCTAATTACTGACATCATTAGCCATTGAGAGGGTCTGTCAATCCTTTCATGTTAAGGGAAACTAATTTGATAAGACCGATAAGATATAATAACTCGAGTAAAGAAATACTTGATTCATAAAAGGAGAGTCTTCTCTAAAGAAAAACAACAAGTAGGATGAAAACGACAAGTACTCTTTTCAACAAAAAAAAATCAGAGTAACTAGAAAAAATCATCAGTTTCTATAACTTTTAGCAGTTTTAAACATAGATCTAGAAACTCTCACTCCATCTTTCCTTTTGAATTTGGAAATAGTATGAGCAAGTGTTTCAAGATCTTTATACTTTTTCATGAGCACATCTTCATAAGTTTCTTAGAGCTTTGATATTCATGAAATCTATCCTGGTCACTTTTGTTGAGTTGCTCAGAGAAAGTAGGTGTAGGTCTACTACGATTAAAACCAATATACCATTTGAAAAAAGATACCGGGTCATTTCTCATAATCCATTGGCCCTTAGCAACTACCTGCATGGCACTATTGGCATCATCCTAAAAAATAAAAAGTAGCCATTTGGAAGATATTGCACATGTTTTAAATATAAACCTCTAATTTCCTAATTAGTATGTGTCCATAGTTTCAATGTCCCATGGGAGGTCAAGTGGCATGACAGAACCCTATAAACACTTTCTCATACAAGTGGTTGCGGCAGGTATCGAGGCTAGATTTACCAATGACTACAGTTTTTTTCATAAAACGTCCTCATAATCAACCACAACGTCTATTTTATAGGCTTCATCACGTTGATTTTCGTTATTCAAATCCTTGTGAACTTCTAGAGAATTAAGTTGCATACCTTCCATAGTAAAGATCGATTTGTTGCTTAACAAAGACCTTCATGCAGCTCCACCAAAAGATAAGTTAGATTGCATACCAACTCTACTAACCATGAACGAAAGGACCTTGGGGTACCCATTCTTGAGGGCCTCATGGAGGGCCATGCCCCCCCCCCCCCCAGGGAGGCAACCACCACTCTACTCCTCAATCCAATTTTCTGCTACAACAAGAGTATGTCATGGTTGAGTAGAAATAGTTCAGGAGTGGAGATCCATTGGGTGAAGATTTTCTTCAGGCATCTAAAAAAGTAGGTTTGATGCCTCTATCGAGTATCAAAGTACAACATTTGGATACAAAAATGTCCATATTTTTCTCGTTGTTTATTCCAAACATTCCTTTTCCATGCCTATGATAGCTAGAGGAGTTCGTGGAGGAAATCTTTCTTCGAGAGCTTAAGCCTCAACGAAAGACCAAAGCCCCTGTAGTAGAGATAGAAGCTAATCTCATGTAGAAATGCCTAAAGGTGGAGATAGTAAAAGCTATGCTCCACCAAGCAGAGGAGGAGCGAGTCCGAAAGCTTCGAGTTCGAAAGCTTCGAGAGTAGGCAACCTCCCTGACATTATAGGAGGAAGAAGCTCGACAACTTCAAGAAGAAGCGCTGAGGCAGCGGCATTAGCGCAGCAGTGGCGATTGTCAACTAACTAAGAAATTGTCCACCATTAGGCTGAAGAGGAATCTCGATAAGATATACGAAGCTCTTTGTCAATCAGAAGTTTTAGAACACTAACCCTCAACTTCAATAGACCAAGGACCAAACCAAATCATGGATGCATACCCATCAAGTACCCCAGACTGGTGAATCCCAAGATATGTCATCAAAAATGAGAAAGAAGAAGAGACATCACGAGCAGATGACGCGGAGGTGTAGAAAGTTGCAAGCACAAATTGTGTGCCTCACTTAGCACAATACTGAATTACAGGGCAGTTTGGTATGAAGAACCAATATTTCAGCTCAACAGGTAAAAGCGATGAAAAGTAAAATGCTGAATATGGAGGGTGAGATCTAAGAAGGAGAAGAACAGCAACAACTCCTGCATAAAAAAATACATGCAGTCTAGGATGAAGTGTGAATTGCAGAGATTAAGATCCAATAAAGGTTTAATATAGAACTAGGCAATGAAATTGCTGACATAAGAGGATAGTCTGATGTTGGAGATAGTGTCTTTTTTAATATAAAGGAAGTTCGGCAATAGCCTACTCTCCCGGACTTGAATTAAATTAAGAAACAAAGGTACAATAGAAGGGGACTAGTGCCCACGGGACCCCCCAAATCCCACAACGCAGGGGAAGCTTGGTTGATTCCTAGGTAGCATTACAAAGAAGGTTGATCACCCTCTCGTCGCCCTCATGCGGGACCCACTTGGGTTTGAGCTTGTTGTTGATCAAAAGGAGGACTTGATGGTGCCTGAAGGGGGGGGATTTCTTACTGTTGACAATCCTTTTGCCAAGGAGGAATAGAGATTTTTCAATCGACCACTCCCTGGGGGGGTCGCCGAAGTTGAGAGCACAGCGCTCCCGCCAAATTTTCCACAGGACTTCCCCTCTGATTGCGTTCCAGAGAGCCGCAGAGCACCCAATCGCTTCTCCCAAAAGGACTTGTTTCCAACTAAGCTGTTTCTGAACTCTGATTTTCAGTCCAACCGTCTGCCAGATTCTGTAGGAGTTGGGGCAAGTAAGGAAGATATGTGGGACATCTTCGATTGCACGGTGGCAGCGTTTGCACCACGGAGGGATCCCGCAAATTTTGCTTGCCTTATGGTTAGTCCAAATTCCTCGATGAAGAATTTGCCATAAGAGGACAGACTTCTTAATCTCTATAAGTGGGTGCCAGATACCCATGAATTTCATGTCCCACCGAAGCCGCGTCCAAGACAGGCACCACTTCTTGTTGAGGCTGATCTGGAGGTCAGTCGTTTCTTTGATAGATAATTTACAAGCCGAAATTACTAAATTGAAAGGCAACAAAGAATTAGAATTTCACTTACAGGATACCAAGCAACCCATCGTAGGTAAACTACAAATTTTGGCAAATAAAGAAGCAAAAATTATAGAGCTTTAAAAAATGAAAATGGAACTACAAACGTTAGCGTAGACAAAGGGCATTGTTCAGTTCCAAAAGGAAGAATTCATGTCGGGACTTCTCAACAAGTAGAAGTGACCACATCCATTTAGTTTTTCGGAGACTCTATTACTTCAAACTTTGCAAAGGCCAAAGTTGCAGAAGCTACTTTCAAAGCCAATTGGGCTTCAAACTTTGCAAAGGCCAAAGTTGCGGAAGCTACTTTCAAAGCCAATTGGGGTACTCTGGAAAATTCAAAAAATGGTTTTTAGAAATGAATCTCATCGTATGATGGCTTAAATAAAATCTATTTTTTTGAAATGCTTGTGTGGTATTGACTATATTATGCACCCTCCATCCGGTCCACCGTCTGTGATAGTATTAGGCTGCCACCGGTGTGGATATCTAGATTGTAATTCTTGTAAGTCTTAGTCAATCTAGAAACTTAACTATTTGATTGTTCTATAACTATTATATAGAAGTTCTTTTGGCATTGCTGCTAGATTGTACTGATGTCCAAAACATGTTAATGGAATACAATATTTTTCAGTGATCTATCATTATCTCCGAGTGTTTCTATATCTATTTGTCTATGTAAATTTGGTTTTGATTCTATGTAATTTCTAGTGTAATCTAGGGTTAGGAAATAGAAATGCACTGAGTATTCTCGGTAATCCCAATTCCGCGAACTCTATTTTCCATGGAGTTAAACCAGCAGACATCCATAAGCATCCAAGTGCACAAATCTATATACTCATAACAATTCACAATCACATCCATCCATTATCATCACACACAATTAGACATATTGCTTGAGTCAAAATTGAAATATCGATTCATAACTCAACATAGACAACCATCTAGATGCACACGTGCACGTGTAGATACATACATATTAGTATCATGCAACATGAAGATCATATACATACTCACACATGCATGTGTTCTACAATGACATACATGCACCCCAATCAACCCATAACCACATTCATAGGCAGCAACGTACACATATGACATGTGCCTAGATTGACATATCAATTCATACCCCAGCATAGACATGCATCTAGATTCACATGTCATCCTGCACATACATACACCTTAGTATCATGCATCAAGAAGCTCATATACATGCTCACATGTGCGTGTCTTCATGCGTTAGCACACATGCACCCCAATCAATCCATAAATACATACCCGAGCGCAACTTACACATATCACATGTTACCAGGTTCACATATCAATTCATACCCCAACATAGCGCACATATTACAATCAAGCATAAAAATAGTCATGTGTATACGCATGCTCATACAAAACCATACTTGCACCCAAAGTAACCCATAATTGCATACATAGGAACTGATTGCGAGCTTACACATATAACATGTCAATTCAATGCTCCATGCTTGCACTAACTATACTGAGTCTTAGTACCATTATTTTGGAATAGATGTCCTTTTTTACATGCCCTCAACACTACGTTCTCTGTCATTTCATGAATATACACACAAAGATTACTCTCTCTCTCTCTCTCTATGTCTCTCCTTCCCCACCCAATTATGTCCAAGGATATTTCTGAGTCTCAGAAATCTCAGTGCGTTCCCACCCAATGTAATATGACATTTCTTTCCCTTAAAACATTTTGGTCCTCTAGAATGTAGATGATATGTCCATAAATGTAGATGAGTCAACTTGGGCTCCCTTGAACTCCATGTACTACTACTACTACATAGTCATCAGTGTGTATTGCTTCTTCATATCCTTCCCGTGAAGAAGCCTCATATGAAAATAACTCAACAGAGGGAAACCATCTGTTAAATTTGATATTATGTCCCGTATACACTTATATTCTAAACTATCATTCCCATGATATCGAAAATAGAGAATGTGAACAAACTCCATATGATGGTCCGTCTTTGGAGTGATAATATTGAAGTCAAATGTGGAATTCCATGTTCGAAACACTTATTCATACAAAATGGATATAATAACCGTGTATTCTTCTACTAAATAGAGAAAAGTCCCATACAAAAAATGATTTTAACCCTATAGAACTATCATGATAGACTTGCCTTCATGACACTTCAAATATTCCTAAATAGAGAAAATTCCCATACAAAAAATGATTTTAACCCTATAGAACTATCATCATAGACTTGCCTTCATGACACTTCAAATATTCCTAATAGTGAGTATAGTCACAAGTAATAACTTTGACCTAAAATATCATAGTGTCCCGTACAGAAAATGATTTTAACCCTATAGAACTATCATGATAGACTTGCCTTCATGAAACTTCAAATTTTAACCCTAGTGTCGCACGCAAATCCATCATCTTGGTCCATATATAATAAGATATTTGCAATAGCATGAAATCTCTACATTTGACTTTCCCAAAATTTCTGGTTTTTGGATCCTCATAATGAGGACTTAGAAAATTGTACATGGAACTAGTGAAAACACTAACCAAACTTCTCCATTATAATGAAATAAGGCATGCCTATTGAAACTTAGATATATACATGAATCAATCTTACAAATGTGAGATAGAAAATCTTGCAATAATCTAGATACCATACAATATTTCCATTTTCTTGTGTTTAAAATTACTTTTCCATCTAGTATAAGACTCATTTACAAATTGAAAAAAATTAGTATATTTCCAATCGTATAACTACAGATAACTAGATTTTCTAATCTATTCATAACATCAATTATATTCTAGAACAATTTTCCTTACTCAATCCTTTTTATAGATTTAAATCTAACCATATAGGTAAATCTAACTCCCTATTGTCCAATAGGATAATCTCACTGCGACGACATCTTTTAAAAGTTATCTCTATTCATATCTTTCAAATAAAAAGAGTTTTAGATCGTTTCCCCACCAATTTCCCCTTTCCCTGAAAATATTTTTAATGAAAACATTTGTTCCATTTATCCGAAAGCTCTTAAATATTCAAATGAATAACTTTCTTCTTAGAGCTAAAGTCCTAATCATAGAATAATCATAGTATAAAAATATATTACAATACTTGTTTGCAAACAAGTAGAAACTCTTTATAATGATCCTATTGGAATCAATCTCAATATGCTTCCAGTCTAAGATTGTGCAACAATCAAAATGAGAAACTTCATCTTTGTATCAGACACGCACAGCACCTATATATTATCTTATATATAACACGAGCTGACGGGCGTTGTGGTCTAGCCCAAATGGTTCTACGAAGTTCTCTACCAACCAGATTTCAAATCCTGTTCACAACACATCACGAGGAAGATGGTTTTTGATAAAGAAAACTCACGGACGGCCGAATTGCGATCACGCAGCGTTTTGTTTCTTTTAGGAGAAGCTTTATTTGATCGTAGCTTTTCGATTCGCTTTTGATTAGAGTACTCAACAACTATGTAATGAGAGGCAAGCTCATTGTATACTCACTCACTGAAGCTCTCAAGGAGATCAAGGAGGAAGAGTCTCACACTCTTGAAGAGATGGAGATTTGGTGAAGGAGAAGCTACTCTCTTGGAGCAAGAAGTCTTGTACAAGGTGGTGGTAACTATCTTTTGTGAGTTAACCTTGTGGTTGATTTACAACTTTGTTACAGTATTTTGTGAGAATAAGGTTAGCTTCGTTGCTTCGTTGCTTCGTTTACTTCACATGCACTTAGATTATTTTGACATAATCTAAATTTTGTATCATCATCTTCTTGGATATTCTTCCATTAGTGAGTGCACCACTTTATATGGTTGAGTAGTACTCCCATGTTGTAATTTGGACATCTATCTTTTAGTGAGTAAGCATCGAGCTTACGTTCCCTAATCTTGTCTCAAGATCTCTATGTTTCTCTATCTCACTTATCATCTTATCAATTAAGTTGTGTATGCTCAAAAGGTTTTAGTATTGGAACGATCCTGGGGCCCCAAACTCCAACAGATCCCATCATATGATCCTTTTTCATCCAAGAGGGCTTCTACCCAAATTTTAGCCTAGCAAGGTGAAGAGGAATCTACCTTTAGAAGAGCAATCGAGATGAGATTCAAGAGATGCAAAAGAACTCTCATTTATTGCTATGTGATTCAAAAGACATATTATTCCATAGATCAGGTCATGCAAAATCTCTCATCCCACTTGGTTGGTATTAGAGAACCTCTATGAGAGCAAGATCCCTACTAGAAATTCTCAGGTTAAAGAGTTAGCCAACACAAGAATAAATCTTGCTGAATGAGTTCAATCACATATTCTTAAGCTCAAAGACTTATGATATCAATTACTAAATTTCTGTTTCATGATTGATGATGATGAGATGGTGAATACTCTCATAGATGCACTTCTATCTAGTTACACATCATTTGTTACTTTTGTTTCTCTCTATACAAGAGATAGGGAAATATTTTCTGATGAGTTGTAGGTCATGTTACTTTAAGATGAAGACCAAAAAAAGAGTATGCAAGAGGATTATGAAGCCATGATATCATCATCTAAAGGGAAGAGGGAGAAGAAGGAGACATCAAAGAAGGAGAAGAAGAGTCAAAAGAACAAGGAGGAGAGTAAGGTTTCTATTGAAAGTCTTCAAGCACTTCGTCTACATTGAGTTCTACTAGTACCACTTCTAAAGAGAACTCAACTTCCAACTACATCCACCTCAAAGAAAGGTGAATAGCACTACTATTGGAAACTTGAGCATTACATAGTAGAATGTAGAAAGTATACTTTGTATGAGAAAAAGAAGATCATCAGGAAATAATGTTGAAGAGATTTCAATGCATAAGCTTTCAAACGAAGAATCATATGCTTGTGCCACTATTGAAGAACTAGCGTTTGATCAAGGAGCAATACATGTAGTCTCAAAAAATCCTTAAATATTTAATTCTAGTGCTACCAAGCATATGATAGATTGCAAGCAGGTGTTTTCTACCCTTACTAACTCAACAAGAAGGGTGACCATAGAAAATGGTCATGATCTAGATGTTGTTCATGCTAGAGAAATAAACCTAGAACCCATTGTAGAAGGAGACCATGATTTTTAATGTGTCATATATACCTAAAATGAAGAAGAATTCTTTATCCATCTCTACATACTTGTTAGATGGTTAGAAATTCATATTCAATAAATATTCATGCCACATCCACATTCCAAATAAGAAACAATGCCTTTTGCAAAGAGAAAACAAAAGTGGAATGTTTGTAGTATCCAAAATTAGCCATGTAAATGTTGCTAGGTCATGTACACCTAAGGAAAACATGAAGTTATGGCATGCTAGATTAAGTCATATTATTTATATAGTTTTGAAGCACATTAAAGATCGAAGATGGTGAAGATCCTTCCCACTTTTTATTTACTAGATGATGCAGAAGCATGTGAAGGATGTCTTAAAGGAAAGTTGCACAAGCTACCGTTCTAGAAACATGGATTCATCATAGCTACTACGAAATTACAAGTGATAAATCTAGATGTGAAGGAACCTATGAGGGCATATTCAATTCAAGGATTCAAATATTTTGTTACATTTATAGATGCGTTTTCTAAATATTAATGGATTTTGAATGTGAAGGCAAAATCAAAAGTATTCCTAACATTCAAGAAACTTTTACCTTTGGTTGAGAATGAAATTAATCCCAAGATCTAGATTTTGAGAAGTGATAGAAGAGGAGATTATTTATTAAAAGAATTCAAGTATGTTTTGAAAGACAAATGAATTTCTTATCAGCTAACTATTGCCTATAGTCCATAACAAAATGGAGTTGCACTGAGTAAGGATAGGAGACTTTTTAAAATGATGCATAGTATGATGTCCTCAAACAAAATTTCACCCAAATTTTTATTTGATGCATTACACATAGAAAACCACATTGTTAACAAGTCTTTGGTAAAAGATTGAAAGTTCATTTCTTCTTAATAAGCTTATCATAGAAATAAGCCCAATGTGAATTAGCTCAAGTTTTTAGATCTCGAGATTATGTTCATGTTGAGAAAAAGGATCGTGGTAAGCTACATGTCAAAGCCATCAAAGTAGTATTGATTGGATATGCATTTGAAAGTAGAGGATATAGGTTCTAAGTACTAGAGACACGTGATATCCTACTCTCTAGCAATGCTTACAATGTAGAAATCTAGATATATGATAGACATGCACATATTCTAGCCAAATGATTATGCATTTTTGAAGTCAAATATGAATGCTTACATTTAACCATATGGGGGGGGGGGGTGTAAACAAGCTTCTCAAACCCCGAATGGTGTACTTGATAAAGGTAAAGAGAAAGAACTTGTACCCAAACCACCACCATCCACATCTCCATCTTCCCCTATTTCTTCATTACCTCTTGATGTACCAACTTATGAAGTTGGAGATGAACCATAAATATCACTGGTATTCGAAAAACTTCCAAAATGGTATGTAAAAACCCTGTAAGATAGTGGGATTAAACCATTTAAAGGAAGAACTGAAAGTAAAAAGGATCATATATATAAATTAAATTATGCAAAAAACTTTAAGGTCAACATCATTCTTGCACTACTTCAGTTGAAGATGAACCTACCAGTGTCAAAGGTGCATTACTCAGTCTTGTTTGGAAGAAATCAATGCAAGGGAAAATTGATTATATACATAAGAATGAAACATGGAAGCTATATGAGTTACTAAAAAGTAAGAAATCAATTGGTTTCAAGTAGATCTTCAAGATAAAAAACTATGTGCGTTACCAAAAGGTTAGAAAGCAATTGGCTTCAAGTGGATCTTCAAGATCAAAAGAAAAGTAGATGGTAGAATTGACAAGTACAAATCAAGACTTATAGTCAAAAGTTATGCACAAAAGAGCCCTTGATTGAGGAGATGCTTAAATGACTCAAAGTTGCTAGGAAAAATAAAGAAGAGGAGAAAAAATTATATGAGAAGAAGCTCATGATGAAACTCTTGAGCACATTAAAAATAGAAAGCTATGACAATAGGGCACAGGTCTATATAGAAATGTAGATGAAGAAGAGCTTGATCTTGTGAGTGTCATTACCCAAGTGGATGCCCCTAGATATCTCATGAAAATGTGGTAGAGAAGAAGAATACCTCTCCTAGCATAATGGATAGATGATCATTCATTCTAGTTGAGGTATGACAAGGCACTACAATCAAGATAATTATGATCGTGATCCATTAAATTTTGGGTGCAACCACTAGTGCTACTAGGTATTCATACTAACAAGACATGACCTTCATACTCAATTTGATGATGAAGGTCTTACAAAACCTTTGATATTGGGCCAAGATTGGATATATGGTCATGCAAATGACCCAAAACTCCAAAGGTGTGTTTTCAAAATCTTGGTAAACAAACATGCATTACAATAGAATTAGAAACGCTAGTGACATGTGACCACGATCTAACGATGGGAGCTCCAGTCCTCACATCGAGAATGGCATTCTAGGGTAAACTCTCAAGTCTTCTAGTTCTCTAGCCAAATAAAATGGCATTGCAAGATCGATACTCACCTACCAAAATGCTAGTATTGGCACATAAAATCAGAATCACCAACCCATGCAACTCTTAATGGCATTGGAATATCAACATCTTTACAGCTGGAGACTCTCGAGTTCTTTAGTCATAACTCCACATTTAGTGCATGTACCCCTGGATTTGTTGTACAGAATGCCTCACGACCTAATGGGTAGGTCATGCAAGTGTTGAATCTCCCTTCTTTTTCAAATAGGAGTGTCACATTGACCACTCAACCATAACAAAAACACAAATGTCTAAAGATTATACTCGTATGAAGCCATTCAAGCATTATCCACACCCACTACCTCCATTGCCAAGATATCAAGCTCAACATGTGATGATCTAGGATGACACGTATCAATTTTTCATTCATCTGACATGTATAGTGGTCACGCTGGTATATGTCAAGGATACTTTATTGAGCTTTACTACATTTATCTACAAAGAGTGATGACACATTTGTGTTCTTGCCAGTCACTTATTCCTGGACGTTAAGTTTTTCCTTATGTACTTTTCTTTATATATAGCACTTGTATTGTTGTTTTTAGGTCATTCTTGTACATTCCTTTTATGTAGTAGAAAAAGTGGATCGTTATTCCTTTCCTCAATCTCTGTGTGTGCTTCTCCTTGATTGTGAGAGTGTGTATGTGAGCTCTATTCCTTATCTCCTTCCTCATGAAATGGTATCAAAGCTAGTGTGGCTACAAAGGATGCATGGAGAAGGCCGATGGTGAAGAGTACGTGAGAAGGCATGGCCAATGCACGACTCACAAATGATCTCAGATTGCTATGAAAATTGGCATGAGCGTAGAAGGCCTGAAAATATTTTCAGATCCATTTCAACCTCCATTTTGAGCCTGCAAGCTAGGGCGCACAGAAAAGCCAGGTCAGTTTGCAGAACTATAACTTGGATCTTGTTTGGAAACATTCATATATTCCAGATCCTAAATTTCAAGTGATTCTATGTATTGTAAACTTTGTTTTTTTTTAGATCAAGTTGTCACATCGTAGTGCAATAGTGTTCAAACAGAACAACTGATTGTAATGTTTTGTAGTGTTGTGAATTGCTACAAAAATGGAAACTGTAGATGGAATGAGTTGGCTTATGAGTGATAAGCTTATGGGAAAACGCGATTGGAAGTACATCAAAGGAGAGAACAAAAATGATCTATAGTTACCAGAGAGGAATCGGATTGTGGACCAGTTATGAGCATATGAGGAATGGAATCAAGGAGCACAAAAGGTAATGTATTGTCTATTTGTTAGCATACAAGATAGCATGATTGGGCACATATAGGATGCCATGACTCTGAATAAATCATGGAACATTCTGGTCACATGTTATCAGACTAATACAAAGGCACGAAAATTGCAACTCAAAAACGAGCTGCAAAGATTGGAAAACAAGGGCATGTGGATAAGTGACTACACTCTGAAAATGAAAATCATATGTGAGTCACTTGCATCTATTGGTGTGAATGTAGATGATGATGATAAGGTGGAAGTGTGCCTTTGTGGTTTAGGAGCTTCATATAAGTAGTTCAAAACTTCTATATAGACCAGGGAAAATATTTCGAATTTAATTGATCTCGTATCCATGCTTATTATTCAAGAAAAGAATCTTAGTGAGGACTTGGACTCCCAAGGAAAAATAAGTTCTGAGTAGGTATTTTACTTTGGCAGAGGAAGAGGTAGAGGTAGAGGCTTGGAAAGTGGAAAAGCACACAATAACCAAGATCAAGGACAACAAAAAAATCATGCAAGAGATAGAGGACAATTTTGAGGTAGGGAGAGCCAAAGGGGTCATAAAAAGTTCCAAAGAAATGACTGAGTTAATAATCATAAAAGATGTTGGAATTGTGATAAACTTGGACACTTTGAACGTGATTGCAGGTTGAAGAATCAAAATAACAAGAGGCAGCAAAACAACTCTGCATCCACAAGTGCAGATGACTCTGAGAAGCAGTTCATGGTTCAACATCATATGATGAATATGATGTCTGCTAATGTTTGAAAATCAAATCGTTATGTATGGTAGGTTGATTTAGGTGCTTCAAATCACATCACCACTCATGCTGAATGGTTTAGTAGTTTGCAAAAATTGCAAGTTCCTAGATATGTTGAAACATGCGATGATACAACACACCCTGTCGAGCATACAAGAAACATAGCATTGTCTATGGAGGATGGGAAGGTAAAACATCTTGTTGATGTGATGCATGTTCCAAATATAACAAAGACTGTGGTCTCTATTGGATAAATTGTTGACGAGGGATTACAAGTCAGGTTCAATGCCGATGGATTATATGTAGAAGGGTACAAGCACAATGGATAATTGATTGCCAAGGGAAAAAAATTGGGTAGAATTTTTACCTTAAATGTGAAAATTCCTAAAATGAACAGCCATGTTTGCAAAAGGTGCAAGAGTTATTGCTCATATAGAGATTTGGCACAAATGAATCGGACAAGCAAATTTGTAGAGGCTAAAAGTGGGTAGAATGTTTATCTTAAATGTGAAAATTCCCAAAATGAAGGTAGGCATGTTTGCAAAAGATGCAGGAATGTTTATCTTAAATGTGAAAATTCCTAAAATGAATGTTCCAATGTTTGCAAAGGTGCAGGAGTTATTGTTGATATAGAGATCTAGCACAAACAAATTGGACATGAAAATTTGCAGAGGTTAAAATTGATGTAGTCCAAGGAGATTATCAATGGACTACCAAATTTCAAAGTTGTAGAAATGCAAAAGGTATGTGCAGCATGTCAATTCGGTAAACAATCAAGAGCATGATTTTTGAATGACAAGCATGTTCGTGAGAATGTAATAGAGATAGTACATACAGATGTTTGGGGTCCTGCAAAGACCACATCTATGGGTGGTTGGTTGTAGGTTTTATGTTACTTTCATTGATGACCATACACAGAAGGTATGTGTATATATCATGAAAGAGAAGAGTGAGGTGTTCACTCACTTCCAAAATTTTAAGGCTATGGTAGAAAAATAGACAAGAAAATATATTCAGATATTAAGATCTGATGGAGGAGGTGAATACATGTCAAATGAGTTCAAAATTTCTCTTAAAAGTCATGGAATTCAATGTCATTTTTCAAGTAGGTACACACCACAAGAGAATGGCATTGCTGAATGCAAAAATATACATATTGCAAAAATACCAAGAACTTTGATGGCAGAGAAGAATATGCCTCATAGTTATTGGGCAGAAGTTATGCATAATGTTGTATACATCATGAAGAGATCTCTAACATCTATTCTAGATCAATTTACACTTGAAGAGAAGTTTAGAAGTAAAAAACAAAACTTATCACATATGAAAGTATTTGGTTGTATTCCATATGTACATGTTCTAGATGAGTTGAGGACAAAGCTTGTTCCAAAAGTAGAAAAATCTATCTTCATTGGATACGCCCTTGAGCAAAAGGGTTATAAATGTTATAACCCACTCACATGAGAGGTGAAGGTAAGTAGAGATGTGGCGTTTGATGAAAAATTAGCTTCGATGGAGATGCCAAAGATGAAATTAATCTTGAATCAAGTGACCAAGCAATACTTCCAACTCAAATCCATGGAGTGTATTATTGCGTGGAAATTTTAGTCCAGCAAATTCATCAAATACATCCAGGAAAGGTAAAGAAAAGCTTTCTACTAGTAGTAAAACTTGTACAGGTTTTGAAGACATTGATGGGGATTCAAGCGGTTCAGAAAAGATGCTTGTTGAGGAACTTGGATTGCCCTCTGTGAAGACTCTAGAAGTAAGAAAAGCACATGCAGATGATACAAGGAGAAGTGACCCAAGACTAAGAAGATCTATGAGGATGCGAAACTCAGTGCAACGATTGACATATGATAGTTACATTGCTCCTCATTGTGCCCACATGACAAAGGTAATACAAGATGCTAAACCTTCTTGTTTTGAAGATGCAATTGGAAATGCATGTTGGGAAAAATCTATGAATGAGGACTTGCAAGCTCACGCATTTATGGACATTAGGTTTTTCCTTAGGTACTATTCTTTATATATTGCACTTGTTGTATTGTTGTTTTTAGGTCAAACTTGTGCGTTCCTTTTATGTAATAGAAGAAGGACATCCTTCCTTTCCTCAATCTGTGTGTCTGCTTCTCTTTGATTGTGAGAGTGTGTGTGTGATCTCTCTTCCTTATCTCCTTCCTTGTGACATCCATGCATGAAGCAGATTTGGATGCAAAATAGCAAGAAATCTACTGCTCATTCACAACCAAAGTCATTTCCAAGGAAGTAGATGGTGAGCCTTGTGCAATAACCAAAGAAGCAGGGGAAAATTAATGAGAAAAAAGTTTGATAAATTTTGATACCAAAGTGGTCAACAATGGCTAGCCCAAACAACTCAAGCATATGGGTGTCTAAAAGTTGAACCCTTGCCCCATCTTGAGAGGAGAGAGGCTCAACCAATTGAGGTAACCCACCCACATAAAGAGAGTGTTTTCTTTGGGATAACGGAAAGAACTATATTTAAATGAAGAAATTATTATAAACATCTCTCAAGAAAGGAGAGAAATCCAGAAGGATCATAACTCCCCATACTCATGCATTGTAACTTTTATTTTATTTTATTTTTGAGAGTACAATAAATTGGAAACACACTCACACACCCGACCTCATAACGTAGTGGCACATATTTGTTGGTGCAAAGTTCAAGGCTACACATTTGGCTAGAAGTTCATGAACAATTGAAGCTCCATGGAAACCATTGCTAGGAAGTTTTTATCCTTTACCATTTGTAAAAGTCATTTTTTGACTTGAGAGAATATTTGTAATCACTACCAAACTTGTGGACTAGTTAGTTGGAAAATTCATGACTTCATTTGAGGGAATATCTCCTAGATTGGAGGAGTAATTTTTAGTGAGAGCCAATGGAGGATTCAAATTCAAATTTAAACATCACATCTATAAAAGATGGCTAAAAAACTCACGTGCTACATCACTTCAATTCCCAGCCATTGCTGATTGGATTTGTAAGCGCGTGAGGCTCACATTGTAGCCTACACTACTCACCATCATTAGGCAATGATTATCAAGCCTATGATCTTGTACAACATTGTTCTTTAATACAATAGATCTATATTTCTCATCTATGGTCTCTCTGTCATAGTCACTCATAATAGTCAACTTATATTGATCATATATAAATCATTTCTTAATCCTTTTGAATTTTATATCTTGTTGGAATCAGCTCCAAGTATTCTACATGCTCACAAATTTTTAAGGAAATCCATTTATCCAATTTGGAGAAAAGTGCGTCGAAGTACTCACTAGTCAAACTCTCCAGAGGTCCTAAAAAATTGAGGGTAATGATTTGATTGCTAAATTGATTGCTCTGTGTATAGTGCATCATTTTAAGTGATTCCACTTGGAATCATTAGTTTACTAAGATAATATGATACCTCTAAAAGGAATTTCTCTAATTCCTACTGTACTGGAAGCACAGAGCATAATAAACAACAGGTATGTGAGCAAAAATAGAAGGTTTTCATTGATCCTTCGACTTGGAAGGAGTTTGTTTTGATTCAATCATTTCTCACATCATTTCCAAAGTACATAGGCACTTGTATAGTGTCATTGGAAAGCTAAGAGGGCCTACAACTCAACTCTGAAGCTACAAGGGGCTGGTACAAAGCAGGATTCGGTAGTACCTACTCATTTCTTGGAGTGTCCATCCATCTTTCCCAAAAATATTTTATGTCCAGTCAAGAATTGAATTTAAGAATTCCTCTTACGGACTCAAAACATCAAACCACTAGGTTATGCGAGCTTAGAATACATCATAACTTTTATAGGAGAAGTAGTCCCTCGATTTTGTTGGTTTTATAATAGCCTGCACCTCGTAGATGTAGACTCGAGAGACATCATTCATCATCGTTTTAGCATATGCAGCTATAATTTTTTTAGCTTAACCGATAGGTTCAAAAAAGAGTACAATGATGTTTTTCCTCCCTCTATAAAAACACATTTTGTCTTATCCAATAGTGACATTAATACTTTGACCTCAGAAATTTCCAGGATGGCGGATCTGTATATACTGTAGTCTCAAAAAATTCCACAAAGCAAATCTGCATGTACACATTCCCCTACTAAAGTTTCTTTATGCTTGAATTCCCAAATATGAACAGGAAAACATGTGATTCTCAAGCTTCTTCATGGGTTCTAATTAAGCCGGTCACTTGCCTCCAAAGAATTTACAAACTAGTCAATTGCCTCCAAACAAATTTACGGGAAAGAAAGTAGATATAATTATCTTTCACACAATTGTAAAATAAAATTGATCTTAGTACTATATACCATATGCAAAGTAGCATAATCTAGCGAGAGTACCGAAAAGAAAAGCATCCATGGAAGTGATATTGGAATAGATAAGACTCTAGTATAGCATGGGGGCTCTCCAACTCTCCTTCTATTATAGGGAATGAGTGGAGTGGTCTTTATATGGTGATATACCCAATGGATACACCTCAAGTGAGTCTACCTTTGAAGGTGAATCTTAATATCCCTTATCATTTGAACTTCCACCATATACCCTGACTTTTTGTGCTTCAGCTTTGCACCTTAAATACGACCCCAAATTTTATGATGCTTTTGAACCTTATAAGATGTTCAAATATTAAATATAATGCTTCTATTTTCTCTATGGTTGTCCATTAACCTAAAAATTTTAACAAGAAATATCATAAAACATGACATATATAGTAGAATTTCAAAGATGATTGCACTATCTTTTCATGTTCTCTCAAAATAAATCTTATATGGTGGGCTAGAAAACTCCAAAGAGAACAAGATGAAATATCACTCTCAATATCTTGTAAAGGGATATTCAAGTCTTCCATATTTAGGTTATCCCTTGATAATTCTACACACTCTTTCATACACACTATATCATATCAGGTGTATATTGAGGCTTCTACCTAGGCAAATGCACGGGTGCAATTTTTTCCCAATGTTAGTGTACGGGTCAGCATAGGCGTCGGTAACAAAGTGTGAGTATAGGTGTCAGTATAGCCATCGGTTAAAGCATCAGTATAATGGTTGGTATTTTCCACACTCATACTGGCACCTTTACTGATGCCTATACTAGTGGCCTTTGCTTGGAGTACCATCACGCATATCGATGATTGTGCTGGGAGTACCAACGCTCATACCGATGAACATATCTACAATTTTTTCTTTTGGGTAGACTATATTGTCTCTTGTACAACATCATTACCATGATGTTGTGTAGCAAAAGACAATACACTCTGCCCAAAAAAAAAAACAAGTACATGTGACGTGTACTCTAATGGCAACCAAAACATGATTTCATAAAGAAAAATACTATTGGAAACAAAAGAGATGAGCATAATGAACCATGAACCATGTACGAAAAAGTTATATATTCCATAAATGAAGCATGTACAAGAGTGTGGAAAACCACTATCATATATGAGCCAAATAGAAAATGTGGCAAAGCAATGCCATATGGGAACTAAATACAAAAGTTTGGTGCACTGAGCCAAATATGGAATTGTGGCACATCACTAGCATATACATGACCAAAAGGATCAAAACATCTATATCGACAGTCCTACAACAAAGAACATGCATGAAATGAGACAAATTGACATGGTATTTACAAACAACAACTAAAGACACCAAACCAAGTTTATAAGTTCATCACTTTATCGTAGATGCTCCCATGAAATGATTGCAATACATATCTCCAAGTCCTCCAATAGTGCAACCAATCCATGATGATACCCATAAGCCTCCTCGGTTGGTGTTGGAGGACAGCCCACTGCGAACTCCTGTAACAAATATGCAAAACATTAGATGAATCTACATGACATGCTAAACACAAAAAAATCCAATACACCAAATGATACTTACAAACTCACGATGCATAGTGTCATATCGTCCACAACCCAAATGTGATGGTCTGATCGTATCTAGACGTGTGGCTGCCACATCTCACTACTAGCAATATCGGTCAGGAGGTTGTTGTTGCTCATCACGAATCATGTCCCACTCATCAGCATCTAACCATATAGGCTCTCGTAAGCCTTATCTTAAAGCATCACAAGCCTCGGATCGTCGATGGGACATAAGCTCACGTGTTGTGTGCTAAATCCAGTCTGAGGTGACAATAGGATGCCCATGTTTTGGCTGGAAGCCGTGATAGATCGTCTCTGTGATATAATTTTTACAATCTTTATACTATTCACTCCAGTTCAACATGACAGTGTGTCCAAACTATATGGAACAAAGATGTTATATACACTGAGGCATGGACTTTCTTGCCACATCCAACACATGGAGATCCATCATGGATACTATACACCTTGAGGTCATCATGTTCATGAGCATCGCAGCGTGTACGTGGTGTACCAGAAGGCTTACTTTTCTTGGCAAGCTCATACCTTTCTAAGCACTTTTTCATAGGCTCAAAGTTAATGATGCAAAACTTCATAGCCTTCTCTCTAAAAGCTGCATCCATTTTTCTTTGCATCCCTTTACCTAGAGGTTCATTGCCTACGAGACGAGCATCTTCATCGCTCCATAAGCGAGGCATTTCTCGGTCCGACATGCATAGAAACCCAATTATGAATACAAGAGACTCTTGTACGAGCCATGCCTCTGCCATGCTTCCCTCTAGATGTTCTCTCTATTGAAAAAACCCTTTTGATGTGTTCATGAAGCGCTCTACAAAGAACATCCATGGACTATGAAGAGTTCTTGCTATTGCAACTTCATCTACCACATGAACCAGTAAATGAAGCTGAATTGTGAGAATACTTGTGGGAAAGTATTTCATTACCATACAGACAACCTCTATAGCATTGAGTTTTGTACTCTCTATGATATCTCTATTTATCTGTTTAGAAGAG
>CM035412.1:165041180-165063680 GCA_020310875.1 Ceratopteris richardii
ACAATTACTTATAGGTATGTTTGTCTTTTGGATCATTGTCATCAAAGCCTAATGAACTTTATCTCTCATTGAATTTCAAAGAATCAATGCCAAAAACTCCTACAAAACCAAACATAAGAGAAATTATAAAACAGAAATCATAGAGAAACAGAAAGGGTAAGTGTAAGTGTAACATAATCCTGGTAGGAGATGGTTGAACCACACCCTAAGAGAGAGGATTAGGAAGTAATCCTCAACCATGGCTTTTGGGGCAAGTGGTTAGCCCATCACATTCCTAACCAAGAGGTTGTGAGTTCAATTCCTTACATTGGTATCAGAGCCTAGGAAGTAGGCTTGGGCAAAGTGGAATGATCCAATGGCCTCTAAAAAAGGCGCTTGGGCATCCTCCATGTGAAAGGGTAGGAATTGTGGAAGGCGCGCGTCGATTTCAATGATGGACCTTACAATGATTGGGGTGTATCTCCCAATCCGTAGGTCGGATTGAGGCGTGTAATATACCGTTGGAAAGCTCTCGGAACGAACTTTCCAATGAGCTACCTTGCAATGTGTGAATTCCTTGGGAATCCTTGGATGGAACTTGATTGAGTACATCCTGCCAGTCCCATAGCTGGTCAGGGTACATCCTGCCAGGGTACATCCAGGGTACATCCTACCAGTCCCATAGCTGGTCAGGGTACATTCCCGAGGGAGTTCAAGGGGGGAAGAATGTAACATAATCCTGGTAGGAGATGGTTGAACCACACCCTAAGAGAGAGGATTAGGAAGTAATCCTCAACCATGGCTTTTGGGGCAAGTGGTTAGCCCATCACATTCCTAACCAAGAGGTTGTGAGTTCAATTCCTTACAGTAAGCGCACCACATACCAAGATGCAAGATCTAAAAGTGTGTGTGTGTGTGTAGAGAGAGAGAGAGATATGTGTGTTTGTGTGTGTGCACAATACAATGCAAGTCATAATTCAACTCCTACATGCAAGTTTGAAAGAAGTAGTGCTCAATTCAAATGATGTGCAACATGTTGAAGTTTTGCTCTCGGGTCCCTATATGTTTAGAAGATGGTGTCGGTATAAGCATCGGTATAGGCATCGGTATAGGTGTCGATATAAGTGTCAATAATTCCAACAGATTACCGATGCCTATATCGATGCTTACAGCGACGTCTATATCGACGCTTATAGTGGTGCCTATACTGATGAAACCAACCCATACCCACGATCCATTTCAAACGGTCATACTGATGATCAAGTGACCATCAGTATGTATAACAAGATCTATAGGGATATTTTCAACGATCATACCGACGTCGGTGGGTGAACGTCCATATGGACAACATCAATACCCGTCATATGTTTTAGTGACACTCATTGTGTATAGAAACTTTTGTATTTTCAGTTCTCATGGGTAATTTTAGTCAGGATCAAAGGAAAAGAAATTACTTTTAGGGCCTTTCATGATATGGACATATACATGTTCCTTTAGCCTCCTAATTGCAGATAATGCTAACTCATGTGTTCATTCGTTCAAGTTAGGTATCATTGATGATTCCGTTCATTCATATCTCTTAATAGAGAATTCCGCATTGAGATCATCCATCAAATCATCCAACATCTTAAATGAATTTAGAGATAAAGTAGGAACCAAGCCACGACTACTACAATTAGTACCTCTTTCTCTCCCTTCCCCTTCTCTATCTCGCTTTAAACATCACCCAAAGGCCTACACACACACATACACACACACGCACATAGATATAGCGAGAGAGAGAAAGCTTTAACTTGATATTATGAAGGTAAAGTTGGTCATGTCATACTTTGGTACCGTATACATTGTCTCTGTTGGTAGGTAATGCTCTAGCACTTAAGGTGCAAAACGAGTGTTTCCCGATTTTATTCATCATAGACGATCTTCCAAGTATTTCTCTAGAAAGAACTTCACGTAAATTATATTTATCAAAGCTGTTACCCGTGTTGGTTTAGGAGGAAGCTCTTTAAACTTTTCATCCTATTTTTCGTTACTCGATGCTCCTTCCCTCCCCACTTTATGTAATCCATTGGTATGCTTAAGATTTTGCACTAAGAAATGCATTGTTCCCTCTATGTCTTTCTAGTAGTAGTTGATGTTATACTTCAATACATGGTGGTTTGTAACATTTATGACTTTGCGATCTCTCAGCCTCACAACTTGCCTAAAGGCGGCATTCAAGATCATTTTACTTCTTGAAATAGAGTATGGTTTTATATTCATTCATTGATGGTGGAGGTTCTTCTCTTTTCACAAATACTCCTTGCATGTCCTTACATCTTGCCATCTTATCCCACTCTATATTTAAGTTACATTACACGATCACCAAAACTGCACTCTTAGGTTTAACAAAAAACAAAATTGTATTTTTCTCTCTATTTTGTGTTTCAAGGCTTTACATTTTTCAATGGGTTCACCCTTAAATACTTAATTTTCTTTTCTAGCCAAATTTATCATTCCAAAAATCCCTTTCATGGGGTTTACTACAAAAATCTTAGGTGTTTCTATGCTTGAAATCTTGTTCCACAAAGAAGGAAGATTTGTGCATATTATGAAAGCTCTTTGGTTTAACAATGCGATCGATATTTCAATCTCTCTTATACCTTCACTCTCACATGTCGCTTTTTCTTTTTTTTTTTTCCTTCTTTACTTCATACTCGCTTAAATCAAACACTCGGTATTGTTTTTCAGCATCTCTATTGATTAATTTCATTTTTGATCTAGGTGAACACACTTAGGACCATTGGGCACATTTTTCCTCTTAAGAGGTTTTCTCCTCAACTTGTATATACGTCTATAACCTTAATGGTCTAGTTATCTTTGTACATTCATTTGGTAATACTCTTAGTGTTGTTTTATAAGGTTGTTCTTCTTCCACGTTTTATATGTAAAATCTAACAATCGATATCAATTTAAGTTTTCATATTTTTAGGGAATTGTCAATACCCTTTCAATGACAATTTCAATGGCACAAAATTCGATGAACATATGTGGGGTCATTAGTAGTTTGAGATAGCTTAAGGCTATGGCATTGGAATGTTCATTTGAGTCATTTCAACCTTTAAACACAGTAAACAACAAATATGTAGGAAATTTTATCCTTTTGTGACAAACGTATATAGTTTGAGTTCGCTTGTACAACATATCAAAGTAGTCAATGGAATCTCAATTGGGTAGATTTGTTCAACAATTTTGAGAGTCAGAAATTTACTTCATTAATTTATAGTAATTCACCATGTCCTAAAGAAATTATGTACTTTCTATGTAGAATATTGATGATAAGTTGAATGGTTCTAACTACCCATTGTGTGCATACATGATTTAGAGTCCATTGGTAGCAAAAGCCTTGTGGATTATTATGCAAGGTATTGAGATCTGGCCTCTTGAAAATACTATGAAAATAGTTGAGGCAAGTGGTGTTAAAGATGATGATCTTGAATCTCATCATCCTACTATAGCTTGGGGATCCCCCCTCTCCCTCACTCCTGTCCATTCCCCAACTCCCCCATTTCCCTTCCACCTCTCCTTTTGCCCCACTTCTCATGGCCTTCTCCCTTAGTCAACCACCCTCGTTAGTCTCTTTAGAGAGAATTGATAAAATTAGAATGATACAAAGAAGCTTCAAATGTCTCGATGGAAGGATGAAATTCACAAATTGATAAATGATCAAATTTAATGAGCATGGTCCCCACGTGAGGATCACTCATATAAATCCATAAATAAGGCTAGAGAAATTAGTTATGATGATGTATTTTTGAAGGCTTAGATAAACTTTAAAGGAAGTATTTGATGTTCAATAAAATTACATGAAGTGGTAAAAGTAGGCTTTCACATGTAGGATATGAGGATGGTTGAGGTGCTCCTGAACTCTCATCATATGATCTTCATTTCCATCTTCTAATTCTTCTACGAGCTACCAAATTCTTCTCTCTGCACACTAAATGGTAATGTTCCTCTTCTCTCTAGGTGGTCCAAAACTTCTCTCTCATCAATTAGGTGGTAATGATCTTCTCCTCTCCTAGTGATCGAGATCTGCTCTTTCCTTGCTCTCTCTCTCTCTGTCTCTCTCTCTCTCCATGTAGAAACCTCTCCATTTCCTTCCATAGTCCCATGTTTGTCAAGATGGAGATCCCTTTAATGATAGGAACTTGTAGAGCCCCACTTGCTCACGCATCAATTCCAAAATATATCAAGAGATACCCCCCCTAGAGTGATGTGGTGAACAAGGAGTTTGCACTTATGTATACAAAAGTAGCAAGCTATGTGGAAAGTAATCAATGCACAATAGGAACTTATCCCAAAGCATTGTGAAAAGCTTCAAACTTCTCCCTTGTTAGAACCTTTGTGATTTGAAGGTATGCAACCTTATCTTGACTAGGTACATATGTCAAATTTATTTTTTCAATAGAGAATTTCTCTTTGACATAATGATAGTGTAAACCAATGTGCTTTGTGCAAGCATGAAACATAGGGCTCATTGAAACTTCCAATGCACTATGACTATCAATACAATTGGTGGTGGCATAAGGCTGAACAACATCCAAATCAATGAAAAAGTATACGAGCCACACACACTCAATAGTTTTTATGAAAGATTCCCTATAATCAGCCTCAAAACTAGAAGTAGCCGTAGTAGGTTGCTTCTTGCTCAATCAATATATGCATTGGCTATCATGCATGATAGCCAATGCAAACTAGTTAGGAAGGCTTGATCTCCAACATGTATAATTAGCTTATTCTCCCAAGACCAATCTTCCTACATAAAAATAGAGTGTATGTCCTCAAATTTCAAGGTAGTTGGATTGTCGTTTATCATCAACTAAAGAGTAGAAGAAGAACTCTATTATTATTCTAGAAGAGCATTAAGAACAATCTGCATAAGTAAACTATTAGACAAGCTTTCATGACGAGAATTCAAGTAGTCCTTCAAATCTTTGAACTTTGTCAAAAAACTATACATTGAATGTCCTTCTTTCATATGCTCACTCTCTAATTATATTCTCAAGGTACACAAAAGGAGCCTCATTTCGTGTTTGGCATAATGTGGTAAGAGTATTCCAATCATCTTTTACTATCTTATGAGTGTGAATGTGAGGGAGAATAAAATGTTTGATAGACAAAACTATCAATGCATATGCCTCTACATCTCTCCCATCCCAAGAAAGTTCCTTTGTAGTAGGTGGAACAATATTCTAGCATGAATACGAAATTGAAGATCATCATCTTCAATACCATCTACATCACCTTCAATCATTGTACTTCAGCATTGTCTTTCTCACAAGGTGTTTTTGTTTAATCATTATATTTTGACTTCAATAACATATTATCTTTCTCGCCAGATGCCCACTAATGAGAAAACATTATAGGTTATCACTTTATCAAGAAATCTTCCTTGGGGAGCTAATCCTTATAGCCCGAAAACCTTTAAGGTATCTTGGAAAATCTATTGTATGAAGAAAAAAGAGGGTGTCTTGGGGATACTCTATCCCTCAACAATGGCAAAAAATATGTCCAAATGGATTATGAGGGCTACTAACTTTGTTGATTTTTTGGCTTGTGGCATGAAAAGGAACTATCATATGTTTTATGTCAAAACTGCCAAAGTTTGTTCTAACTTTGGTCTTTGGGATATTGTGTATTCTCCTTTGTTATTTGTTCCTATAGGTTTCAGACTTATGTGCTCTATGTGGAAAGCATGAAGGGAGGTTTAACATCAATATAAATTAAATACTAAGTTTTCATCTAATTCTACTTACTTTTTACCAAAGACTCTCTGATTTCTTGGATTGTGCACTAGGAGAACTAGGACCTGAGTATAAAATGGAATAACTGTAGAAAATATGTATTTAACTCCTAGAACACTCTCTTCATAAATTGTAAGTTTGTTGAAGATTCTGTTACTACCAATCTTACTAGTATCTTTTCTTAATGCAAATACGTCACACTAGACCTTAAAGGATGCTTGGAGAAAGGCTAGAGAGATGTAACTAGCAAACTTGTAGTGCTATTTGAGGTTGTTGCTGACATGTACCAGTAATATAAGGAACAAGACATTTCCATTGTTGGTATTCTCGACAAGGTGAATGCAAGATGGAAGGCCAATAGGAGTAAATTTGAGTAGAGCTAAAGTTTCAAAGCATTGTAGGACTTTCCCCACACCATCAAGCACTCCAGACTTGAATGGCTCATTCTACACAAAGGTGGACACAAAGCGAAAAAAAATTAACATGAGTGATCGAAAATGTGCTTTGTCTGACGAAGAGGAGCATCTTACCCATTTAGTTATGAACTACTCATTTAGTTATTAACTACTCATTTATTTATGAGTTATTGGCATGCTCAAAACTTTTGGAAGTTTATTGACCATTATTGTAGGATTGTTGACATTCCAAAACTTGGCTACCATGAAGTCCTTTTGGGATTATGTAACAGTATTTGGTTGAGTAGGAACCAAATAGTTTTTTCTAGTGGAAACTTGATCCAATCTTGCAACTCTCAACTTAGAGGAATCTTATACTTTTGCATCAAATCTATCATTGATGCTTACAGTGAAGGTGCAAAATATCATGACATACTCTATAAAACCAAATTTAGTAGACAAAGATTCTTTCTCGTTCCCTTGGAATTTCAACCCAAATTCTTTTTCCTTATCAGTTCAATAAGGTTTGGATTTTTAGATCTCTTGTATCTATGGATTCTTATCGGTTGTGTGTCATTCTGAACTATTGTATTATGAGATATGTTGATAGTCTTGTGACCTCTGGATGACCTAAACTTTGTTTGGCCTTGTAACAAAAGATAAGGGGTGAATCCATCCTCTTTACTAGTGGTGTAGCCTTCTTGGTTGTCTTCCTTGCAACTGGAATCCTCTAGAGTTTTCTCATCATTGTAACATTCATAGTGATTCACTCCCCTTAGGTAACCCAAGTCTTATACCTCCTTCTCATGGCTTTAAAAAGTGTTAGTTTCTGGAACCATGGAAGAGGATTCCTCTCACTAATCCCCTTACGGCTTCTTCTCCTTCTATGTCTCACTTCCACGAACCCTTGAGGGTTCACATCCATGACTTGTGTTTCCCTCCCTTTCTTAGCATCCATAGCATGAACTTCTAGCATGCATTGAACAACTGAAGCTTCTTTGTTGTCCATTACATTGGCTTTTTTCTAACTTTGCTTATTCTTCATGGATTTTAGTAGGATGCAAAGGTAGCCAACATGTTCATTGTGTAATTAAGCAGCCTAGATCACATTATAAAAACAACAATAAACAATTTTGAGAGTATTTCTTTGAAGAATCTACATGTGTTGTGGTGCATAAAAATGTTCTTATTTATAGTCGATGGCAAAGAGGTAGTGGCAAGGTGTCAGTAATTCCGCTTGATAGGTTCCTCCTTCGAATATCGGAAGTACAAGGAGGGTTATATTGGGAGATGAGAGCGGTTCATGTGCATACAAAGGATCCACTTTTATGTCTTCCGATCATATCTTACGAAGACGAGACCATGCACTTATCCATTACTTTTGGAAGATTATTGGCCATTACTATAGGATTGTTGGCATTTCCAAACTTGGCTACAATGAAGTCCTTTTGGGAGTATGTAACAATATTTGGTTGAGTAGGAACCAAATAATGCTTTCTAGTGGAAACTTCATCCAATCTTTCAATTCTGAACTTGGAGGAATCTCAGACTTTTGCATCAAATCTATCATTGATGCTTACAATCAAGGTGTAAAATATCATGATGTACTCTATTAAACCAAATTTAGTAGATGGAGATTCGCTCTTGTTCCCTTGGACTCTAAAGCCAAAATTTTTATGGCCTTATCACTTTGATAAGGTCTGGAGATGGCCTTAACTTTGTTTGGCCTTGTGACAGAAGAGAAATGGACCTTCCCCTTGTACAAAATGTAACATTTCCTATTAATAGACGTCTTTCTTTGTTCTCTAAAATTAACAAAGGTTCTTATCGATTCTCAACTTCCCTATACAATGGATTTGCTTGATTCATGTTGTACGTTACCTCTGCATGTAAAAATCTCACCCAAGTACATCAATACATATTCTCAAATCTCAGAGACTAAGAGCTGTAGACCCCAGTGCTATCGAAGTATCAAGACCCAGGGCAAATGGCTCAAGTTGGCGATGGCGAGTGTAAGTGATGCGGTCTTCAAGAGGATTCATTACATCTTTTTATCGACTCTGAACGTGGGATTTTCTGAGGTCAGACTATTTCTTTATATATATAAAGGAAGTTCGGCCTTAGCCTACTCTCCCAGACTTGTATTAAATAAAAGGAAAAGAAAAGTACAAGTGAAGGGGACTAGTGCCCATGGGATCCCTCAAATTAGACAGAGGAGGGGTAGATCTTACATGGCTTAGATAGCATTACAAAGAAGGTTGATCACCCTCTCATCACCCTCATGAGGGGTCCACTTGGCTTTAAGTTTGTTGTTTGTCAGAAGGAGCACTTTATGGTGCCTAAACCAGGGCAGTAGGGGGGGGGGGGGGGGGGTTCTTACAGTTGGAAATTCTTTTACCAAGGAGGAATAATGATTTCTCAATGGACCACTCTTTGGGGGGGGGTCACCAAAGTTATAAGCAAAGGCTTTGTTGCTTGTGTCCACCTCAAACTTGTTCCTACCTGGGTAATCAACCTCATTGATCTCCTTTTCTAGATTGCAATACAAGTTGTTTGGGGAGGTATCTAGAATATAGCTTCTCTGAGAAGTTGCCCTAGGACTTCTTTTCCTTCTTCTTTTGACTTCCATTAACCCATCTATGTCGGTTTTTGGGTTTTGGGATCCCTTAACTTGCTCTTCATTGACTGAGCGATTCACTATCCCATTGTTGTCTTGCATTTCTCTTCATGCTTCTTGATTTTGTTTGATTTTTTGTGTTAGTAGGAAATCTTTAATCTTGTGGTCTTGTTGGACACAATGAACACGTGCTACGTAGGTTTTTGTAGTTAACGTCTTGCTCCCAGACACCCCCTTCACCTAGGTCCACTTTGATCTTTAATGGAAGCAACATGCTGAGGTCAGTCTCAAGATAGATTTGAGGGTGCCGCCGAGCATGTTAGATTATTAATGTCACCATTGGATAATACTATTAATGTGTTTTTATAGAGGGAGGAAAAACATCATTCTAATTTTTTTTGAACTTGTGGTTAAGCTTGAAAAAATATAGTTGTACATGCTAAAATTAAGATGAACGATGTCTCTCGACTCTACATCTATGCGGTACAAGCTATTATAAAACCAGCAGAATGGAGGGAGTGCTTCTACTATAAAAGTTAGGATGTAGTCCGAGCTTGCATAACCTAGTGGTTTGACACCTTGAATTTGTTGGAGGAAGTCCCGAGTTCAAGTCTCGACTGGATATAAGATGGGTGCCTCTACCTTACGAGGTTGGGTGTGTGAGCGTGTTTCCAATTTATTGGACTCTCAAAAATAAAATAAATATTATGATGCATGCATGTGAGGAGTTATGATCCTTTTGAATTTATCTCCCTTTTCTGAGAGATCTTTATAGTTATTTCTTCATTTTTATATAGTTCCTTCTATTACCCCAAAGAAAACACTCCCTTTATTCGTGTGGCTTAGCTCAATTGGTTGGGCCTCTCTCCTCTCTAGATGGGCAAGTGTTCATCTTCAGTGGGCTCAAGGCAAGGATTCTCATGGCCACTTGGATGGTGAGTTATAAAACTCGCCCTTTAGAAGCATCACTAGACCTTTGGGTTACCAATTCAAATCAGCCATCTCATATCATCGTAGGGATATTTCTTTCTACTCTCTATTTTAACAAACTTTCAATGTTTGTATCCTAATAATTGCTATGCCATTAGCCCATTGTTTTGCGAATCTTAGTAATTGCTAGACATCTAACTCCTGCATTGAAGGCTTTAGAGGTTCCATAGGTGTTATGCCCACCTTTATTTGTACCGGTTTCCATAGGTGCTATGCCCACCTTTATTTGTACATTCAATTAAATCAAGCGAATCCGAAAGAGTAGGTCTCAATAATCGAACTTCCTTTAAAAAAAGAAAACATCCCTACTATCGAACACCGGTCATTAGTGAGAAGCGTTAAATTTAAAACTCTCCATCGAAAACACAAACCTTGAAGAGGGCTGCTTGACTGGTCATTTCTACGAATAGTTCAACCTTCAGCTGTCGAAGGAAAATGTGAACTCGAACACCCCCCATTTGAACAGGGGAGAACTTAAAACTTACAAGTGTCTCCATGTCGATATCAGACACGAAGGCGTATGCAGATTTACAACCAAAACTCTTTGTTTAAAATGCACAGAAGACGACCATGAAGTGGGCGAACATAGAGAAAAAAGAGAGTCAAGCTTCTTCTGGACGCATTGCGTTCCCGAAAGCTGGTAAACGGAGTGATCCTACATCTTGACAAAGCCATAACCGGGACATGTTTGGCTAAATATATATAGGGAGGCAATTAAACTAGACCGAAACCTTTCCATTTTGGTAGTTTACTGAGGTTTTCTGATTCTTATAAGAATCAGAATTCATCAAACTACTTTGTTCATCTTCCATTGATGCGATTTTCTTAATTTTTGCGCTATATTAATCATCACCGACTGGTTGGTGCGTTTTTCGTTGATTTTGCAATTCGTACTCATCTAATACTCTGCTAATGTCGATGTTCTGCTGATGTGGAACCCACTCTCAGCCATCATCAATCTATTACAACCGACCATGCACTCAGAGATTTCTTTTATTTCTTTCTGGGTGTCATCTCGATAGTAGCATCGTATTCGCTCCTTGCGTTTGACACCGACGTGCTTAAATTCTGTGTTGTTATTACCCTTTCGAACAGCAGCAATTGCGTTTCTGTTTGACAACTATTTCTTAAAGATCAGTTTTGGGTTATTACTGTTGTGGTGTGCACTTGTATTAGCGTTCACTGGCTGGAGTATTGATCAACGCCTCGCTATCAAAGTGATTGCATGTCTCATCAGTAAATAATCAGTGCTTGCATCAAGTTCAACTTTGTAGAGTAGGTTTCACACAGTCTATGGTGCTCCCGTTTGCTTAGGATTTTGCTTTTTTCTTCAAGATACTGTTACTTGAGATTACGTTAGAATTATTAAGAATGAGGTTCTCTATGTGTTCTGCATTGAAGCAAAATTTAGGTGAAATTTTCTTTAAGGAAATCATACTACATGTAATTTTAATGTATCCTATTCTTACTCTCTACAACACCATTCTGTTATGGAGTAAAGGTATTAGCTGATGAGAGATTCCTTTGTCTTTCAAAAAATGATTGATTTTGTCTTTTGATAAATAATCTCCTCTTCTATCACTTCTCAAAATCTTGATCTTGGGATGACTTTCATGCTCAACCATAGGTAAAATTTTCTTGAATGTTTGAAATACTTCTGACTTTGCCTTCACATTAAAAAATCCATGAATATCTAGAGAAATCATCTACAAACTTAACAAAATTTTTGGAATCCTTGAATAGAATATACCCTCATAGGTTCATTCACATCTGGATGTATGACCTGCAATTTGCTAGTAGTTATGATGTATCCATGTTTTAGGAAACGTAGCTTTTGCAACTTTCCTTCAAGACATCCTTCCCATGCTTTTGCATCATTTGAGAAAGAAAAAGTGGGAAGACTCTCCATCATCCTTGATCTTTAATGTGCTTGAGAGCTGTATAAATAATATGACCTAATATTGCATGCCATAATTTCATGTTTTCCTTAGTTCTAGATGACCTAGCAGTATTTTTGCATAGCTAATTTTGGATAGTGCACACATTCCACTTGTGTTTTATCTTTGCAAAAGGCATTGTTCCTAATTTGGAATGAGGATGTGGCATGAATCTTTCTTGATTATGACCTTTTAACCATCTAACAAGAATGTAGACATGGATAACGAATTCTTATTCATTTTATGTACATATAGAACATTAAAGAACATGGTATTCTTTTGCAATGGATTTTAGGTTTATTTCTCCAATAACCACAACATCTAGATCATGAACATTTGTTATGGTCAACCTTCTTCTTCTTGAGCTAGTAAGAGTAGAAAACACCTTCTTGCAATCTCTCATACACTTATGATCACTACAATCAAATATCTAAGGATTGTTTGAGACTATGTGTAATTCTGCTTGATCAAATGCGAGTTCTTCAATATTGACACAAGCATATGATTCTTCATTTGAATGCCTAGGCATTGAAATTTCTTCAACATGATTTTCTGATTATATTTTTTTCTCATTAAAAATCCACTCTCTTTATTTTGCTATGTAATGCTCAGGTTTCTTGTAGTAGTGGCATTCACCTCTCTTTGAGGTGAATGTAGTGGAAGTTGAATTTTCTTTAGAAGTGATAGTAGTAATAGAACTGGATGTAGATGAAGTGGTTGAAAGCTTTGAAGTAGAAGCCTTAGTTTCCTCCTTGTTCTTTTGACTCTTCTTCTTCTTCTTTCTTGTCGCCTTCTTCTTCTTCTTCTTCCCTTTAGATGATGATATCATGGAATCATCATCCTCTTCCATACTCTTTTCTTGGTCTTCATCTTGAAGTGATAGGACCTACAACTCATAAGAAGATATTTCCCTATCTCTTTTAGAGAGAGAGAGAGAACTAAAACTGATATGTAAGTAATAGAGGTACATATATGAGAGTATTCACAATCTCATCATCATGAATCATGATACAAGAATTAAGTAATTTATACCATAAGTCTTTGGGCTTCAAAATATGTGACTGAACTGATTCACCAACATTCATCCTTGTGTTGGATAATTGTCTCCTAAGGTGAGATTTTCTAGAAAGGATCTTGCTCTGATAGAGATTCTACATGACTTGATCTATGGAATAATATGCCTCTTGAATCCCATAGCACTAAATGAGAGTTCATATGCATCTCTTGAATCTCATCTAGATTGCTCTTCTAAAGGCTCAATATGCATCTATGTCCTGGTGTCTCTAGATGAAGATGTAACATCCTCGTCAGCATGCTTGACTAAAATTGGGGTAGTAGCCCTCTTCGATGAAGAAGGATCATACAATAGCATAATTAAAACGAGTTCCCACTTGGTTGGGAACATGTTTGTAATATATTCTCATACTCTAATTATTCTATGATTGGAACTTTAGCTCTAGCTACGAATTTGTTCATTCCATATTAAGCTCATTTTTCTCATGTGAGATGGGAGATTTCATTTCCATTTCTTTCCAATATTGACTTGGACAATGATATTAGAATTAAAGAAACATTTGACTGTTTAAGAATTTTTGGATAAATGGAAAAATTGAGCTCATTAAAATCCATTTTAAGGGAAACGAGAATGGTAGAGAAACCATCTAAAGCTCTTTTTATTTGAAAGAGATGAATAAAGATAAATTTTAAAAGGAGAGATATCCTATTCGACAACATGGCAGTTCAATTTATCCATATAGTTAGATTGAACTAAGTTTTAAAAAAGGCTCGGTAAGGAAAATTGTTATAGAATATCATTGATGGTCTATGAATAACTTAGAAACTCTAGTTATTTGCATTTGTAAAATTGGAAATATAGTAATTGTTTTCAATGTAAAGGAGTCTTCGACTAGATGGAAAAATGAACTTAAACACAAGGAAATGGAAATATTGTATGGTTTCTAGATTATTGTAGGATTTTGTATCTCACATTTGTAAGATTGATTTTTGTATATCTAAGTTTCAATAGGAACGATTTATTGAATTAAAATGGAAAAATTTCGGAAGATAAAAGATAAGAGTTTGCACTAGTACCATATACAATCTTCCAAGTCCTAATTATAAGGATTAGAAAAAAAGAACTTTTTTGGAAAGAAAGATGTAGAGATTTCATGCTATTGCAAAGAACTTATTATATATGTACCAAGTTGATGGATTTTCAAGAGAATCTAAAATATTTTAGGTCACAAGTATTCCTTTTTTTTTTTTTTACTATACTCACTATTAGGAATACTTGAAGTGGCATGAAGGCAAGTCTATCATGATAGTTCTATAGGGGAATTTAAAATTATTTTTCTTATGGTACTTAGATCTATTTAGTAGAAGACTAGGTGGTTTATTATATCCATTGTGTGTGAATAAGTGTTCCCTTCGAATTCCACATTTATCTTTAATATTATTACCCCAAAGAGGAAGCATCATATGGAGTTACATCAATTTGATGATTTTAGATATTATGGGAATGATAGCTTCAGATTTATGTGTATATGAAACAACTTTTATAGTTTATTTCCCTCTTTTGATTTATTTTCATATGAGGCTTCTTCAAGGGAGGCATTTGGAGAAGCAATACACATTGATGACTATGTAGGAGTAGTACATGGGGTTCAATGTAGCTCAAGCAGACTCATCAACATTTATGGGGACATCATCTACATTTTAGAGGACCAAAATGTTTAAAGGGAAGCAAACATCATATTACATTGGGTGCGAACACACTCAAGGATGATACAACAAGGATGCTACATAGAACCTCTACATACACTTACCTATTTGAGGCATAGAAGGGAAAGCAATTCGGGAGATTTTTGGGAATCATACATAGTCTTGGACATGATTGGGTGGGGAGAGAGAGAGAGAGAGAGAGAGAGAGAGAGAGAGATAGAGAGACAGAGAGACAAGAGACAGAGACAAAGAGAGAGAGGGGTAGAGAGAGAGAAAGAGTAATTTTCGTGTGTGTATTCATGAAATGATGGAGAAATTTGTGTTGAGGGCATGGGAAAAAGGACATCTATCCCTAAAATAATGATATTCGAACTCAATAAAGCTAATGCAAGCATAGAGCATTGAATTGACATGTCGATGCCTAAGCTCACAATTGGTTCCTATGTATGCAATTATGGGTTAATTTGGATGCAATTATGGTCTTGTATGAACACATGCATGTGTATAGATATGAGTATTTTAATGCATGATTGTAATATGTGATTATGTGCATGTTCACATGTGAATCTAGATGCATGCCTATGTTGTGGTATGAATTGATATCTGAATCTCATAACATTTCATATGTGTTAGTTGTGCCTATGTATGTAGTTATGGCTTGATTTGGGTGCATGTATTCAAATGTATGAACACATGCACATGTGAGCATGTATATGCGCTTTTTGATCCATGATAGTAATGTGTATGTATGTGCATGTTCACATGTGAATCTAGATGCATGTCTATGTTGGGGTATTAATTGATATGTCAATATATGGACATGTCATATGTGTACGTTGTTGCCTATGAATGTGGTTATGGGTTGATTGGGGTGCATGTATGTCATTGTATGAGCACATGAATGTGTGAGTATGTATATGATCTTCATGATGCATGATAGTAATTGTATGTATCCACATGTGGACCTATGCATCTAGATGGGTGTATGTGTTGGGTTATGAATTGACATTTCAATGCATACTCAAGGAAAATGTCTAATTTAGTGTGATGATCAATGGATGTAATAATGAATTGTTATGAGTATATAGATTTGTACACTAGGATGCTTACGGATGTTTTCTGCTCTAGTTCAATAGAAACTAGAGTTTGGGGAATTGGGATTACCAAGAATATGTAGTGCATTTCCATTCCCTAACCGTAGATTACACTAGAGCTTACAAATAATGAGAACTAAACTTAGAAAAATAGATAGATATAGAAATACTCAGAGATAATGATAGACCACAACAAAATATTATATTGCAATAACATGTTGCATCGACATACTTGTGTCATGGATTTACATACATGAAAGATCATTATGTTTGCACAACTGACATTTTGGATTGAGTTGGAGACTTAGATGAAGCATACTAGGCATTTATTCACTTCATATGATTTACAGATTTTCCAATGCTATGGTTATGTTTGTAGATGCATGCAAAACTCATGATGATCTAGAGCGGGGCATTGATCTAGTCCAACAAATCTTGCACCTTGTATTGCATTGATGATTATTTATTCTAAATTCAATTTGGAGAATTTAGGTGAATACCCATTTATAACAACATGAAAGACCCATTGCATTTACGAATGCTTGTCTTAAGAAGTCGATTTTTTCGGATGTAGATCAATAACTATACAAACCTTCTCACTATACATAAATATGTCTTCGTACCTCATGTATGTAACTTTTTCATTCAAATATATGTATATAAGTGTATCATGTATGTGCAAGCGATCTCCTATGTTTGTTTGTGTGCATGTGGGTGTCAATGTATTTTTTATTTTTTAAGTACATGTGTGTATAGTGTGTTTCTCATTGTATATGCACATGTATACGTACATGTATGAAAACATGTATATGAGGTTGTTGTATATATGTAGAAATATACACATGTGACTATCCATGTGTTGAAATACATAAATGTGTAGAAATATATACAAATGTATATCAGTGTGTGTGGATGTGATCATCTATGTATGTATATATGTGTGGTTTATGTAGCTATGTATGGTATGCATATGTGGTTATCTATATACTTTAGTTGTTCATGTATGTGAATATGTATTCGCATGTGATTGTGATTTTCTGCTAGAGCCACGAATAAAGATCTAATATTTTAACTTTAAGCTTGAGAGTGGAAACCTTCTATTTTTATTTTATTTTAAGTGAAAAGGAAAATGTTGTCCCTCCATTTTTCAGAAAAGGAAGATGCCTCTTCAAAAAAAGCATTTGCCCTTTCCAACGACATGAAAAGGGAATTCTATTTGATGTTTTCCTGTTCACATTCGGGAATTCAAGTATAAAGAAATTTTAGTGGGGGATTGTGTACGTGCAGATCCGCCGTAGTGGAATTTTAAGAGGTCAATGTGCTGTTATAGAGGGAGGAAAAACACCGTTGTACTGCTTTTTAAGATGAACGATGTCTCCCGACTGTACAGCTACTGGTAAAACCAGCAGAATGTACATGCTAAAACCAGCAGAATGGAGGGAGTACTTCTGATATAAAAGTTACGATGCATGACTGCGAGGAGTTATGATCCTTCCGGATTACTCTTCCTTTCTTGAGAGATCTTTATAATTATTTAATCATTTTAATACAGTTCCTTCCGTTATCCCAAAGAAAACACTCCGTGGGTTAGCTTGAAAACGACTGCTTGACTGGTCATTTCTACGAATAGTTCTACCTTCAGCTCTCGAAGGAAAATGTGAACTGGAACGCCCCCATTTGAACAGGGGAGAACTTCTGACTACAAGTGTCTCCATGTCGATATCACGCACGAAGGCTTATGCAGATTTACAACTAAAACTCTTTCTTTAAATGCACAGAACACGACCATGAAGTGGACGAAGAGAGAGCACAAAGAGCCAAGCTTCTCCTAGACGCATTTCTTTCCCGAAAGCTGGCAAGCGTAGTGAAACTGGGACATGTTTTACTAAATATAGAGCGATTAAATGAAACTAGACCGAAACCAGTTTTCCATTTTGGTAATTTACTGAGGTTTTCTGCTTCTTAGAGCTCGCTTTTCTTTCTTTCTGAGTGTCATCTCGATAGTAGCATCGTATTCGCTCCTTGCGTTTGACCCCGACGTGCTTAAATTTCTGTGTCCTTGTCACCTTTTCAAACAGCAGCAATTGCATTTCTGTTTGACAACTATTTCTTAAAGATGTGTTCCGGGTTATAACTGTTGTAGCGTGCACTTGTATGAGCGTTCACTGGCTGAATGGTTGATCAACGGCTCGCTATCAAAGTGATTGCATGTCCATCAGTAAATCATAAGTGCTTGCATCAAGTTCAACTTTGTAGAGTAGGTTTCACACACAATCTATGGTGCTCCCGTTTGCTTATGTCGCTTTTTTATTGAAGATACTGTTACTTGCGATTACGTTTCCGAGATTAAAATTACACCACTGGATTAGTTTTTTTTTTGTTTTTTTTGAAAAAAGCAGGAAAGTAAAATTAATGAGTGGATGTACAAACTGTGCCTTGGGCAGGAGACACCTCAGCCATCAGGGTTACAAATCCATAGACATAGAAATCCTTATACAAGAATATTGAGCAGAGATAAGATCTCTCCACTTGGATGGTCTATTCTCAACCATGATCTTGAAAACTTTTCATTGCCAGAGCTAGGGGTAGAATTAAAATTTCTAATACAAGTTAAAGAAGCCTTTTTCAGCTTTTCATGAAGGGGGAAGAGGAAGTTTCTCCTTCCCTTTCCAACGGTATATTCATTTCTACTAATCCAAATGCACAAGAGAATGTATCCCCTCCAGATATTCCACAGCAAAATGTCAAGATTTTTGCAGTAGCCAAGAATCACCTCCATCTTAATAAGTTGAGGAAGATTATATTTCTGCAACTAATCTTCCACAGGAGCCCAGAACCTTTTGGCATGCTGGCATTCAAAAAACAAGTGTGAAACATCCTCCACAAGGCCAGAGAAGGTACAAGTCCCACCATTCCTAATAACTTTCCTGACTTTGTGGCCTATCCAGAGCCCATGGTGAAGCATTAACCATTGCAGGAAGGAGTGCATACTACAATCTAGGAAAGCCCACAAAGTTTTAAATCTGTAGGACCATTGGTGAGGAGAACAATTAACATGCTATCTTGAGTTCAGTTTAAGAATAATCTGGTCCATGGTCCCTTTGTGCTTTTTGAAGTCTCTGAAAATGAGAGAAGTAGTGTCCAACAAGCTCTTCTTTTTCCTGTGCCATCCTCCAAGATTATCCAACAACAATTCTCTTTGACTGTGGAGAACCTGCAAACAAGACCTAGACAGATCAGTAAATAAGTTAATTTGATGATTGTTCCTTACCTTATCATTGCACATCAGATCTCTCCAGGTGGTGATCCCAACTTTGTGACATTTGTGTTGTTTGATAGCAGCTCTTTTGTTATTGTTGAAAGCCAACTAGCCTATCCAAGGAGATTCCTGCATAAAAAACTCATAAGAAAGCATCAACTGAGGGGGAGGGGTGAAAGATTGTTCAGCATTGAACCAAGCCTGCCACATTCTACACACCAAAAGGCTGCCATAAGGGGTTATAGAGTGAGGAGATACCACAATGTCCCAAATATTGATGTTCTTCCAGGCTCTGTAATCTGTCAGACATAATCTAGCCACATTTCTTTTTACCAGACAACACCAAACATCATTACAGAAAAGACTTCTCAAAATCCATTTAGTATTCAAGTTATCAGCCATTTTCTTTGGATTTATTATCCCTAATCCTCCCTGTGACTTGGGAAGACAACAAGTTTTCCAAGACACCTTGGGAATTTTCTTGTGGTCATGTTTACTTCCCCATAAAAAATTCCTGGCGAGAGAAACAACCTGCTCAATTTGTTTGTTAGTAGGAGATCAACAGGCCAAAAAGTAAACAAGTTTAGGGAGGATGTAGTCTATGGGGGAGGGAACTATTTACATCATACCAATATAGTAGTTGCTTTTTGAACTTATCAACCACCCACTCCCATCTTTGGGCAAAAGTAATCTGGAACCCCATAGGGATCCCTAGCAATCTCAAAATTTCTCCATCCTTTATGATGTTGCAGCCAAGTCTTTCAACACAAGCAAGTAGATTATCATTAGAAGCTTTAAAACCAGTTTTAGAGTGATTTACTTTAGAGCCACTAGCTGGACAAAAAAATTCCAAGCATTCCAAAAATTTACTCAGACAAAGGTCATCTGCATTCAAAACAACATTTTTGTCATCAACAAACATTTGTAAACCAAGAGGGGAATGGGAATTATGAACATTTATACCTTTTATCAAACCATAGTTCATAGCATCTTTCACCAACCAACCCAAAGCATTACTAGCAATGGAAAATAACAAAGGGGCAAGAGGGCAACCCTGTCTAATGGATCTATTGAGTCTAAAGGGGTCAGAAATATGCCCATTAATGGCAACTCTAGAACAAGCATTCCCAAACAGAGTGCTAACATACTTAATAAGCTTTTTCCCAGCTCCCAAGTCATGTAAAGACCGGAGGATAAAATCCCACTCAATCCTGTCATAAGCCTTGTCAAAATCAATTTTGAAAAAATAGAAATTTTGGTCATTCTCCTTAGTATTTTCCATACCTTCCCAAAGAGAGATGATAGTATCAAGAATGTATCTTTAATGAATCCTTTTTGTTCTGGCAAAATGAAGAGATTCATTAAGGGACTATGCCTTCTAGCTATGGTGGAAACAATAATCTTGTATATGGTATTAAGACAAGAAATGGGTCTCTAGTTATTAAGGTCATCTTTACTCCCCTTTTTATGGATAAGTCTAATATCCCCTGTATTGATGTTGCAAGGGAGAAATCCTTTACTAGAAGCCTCTTCCCACACCAAAAGAATGTAAGGAGTGAGGAAATCACAAAGCATCATGAAAAATTCATTAGGAAACCATCAAAACCAGGAGACTTACAGGGTTTCAATTTATAGATGGTTTCTTTGATCTCACCGGCAGTGAGGGGCAGGTCCAAAATGGGAACCAAGCTTTCAAGGATCATTTTTTGCCTTTTCAAAGCAATGGTAGATCTCACCCTCTGAATGTTCTCCCCCCACTTGGGAGAACCAGAGAAAACATCCATAAAGAACCTTTTAGCCTCGTGTAGAGTCTCCTCAATATTCATAGTGTGCCTAACTTCCTTTTTTTTTTAATTAGGGATGAAATCCTTGACTTTGTTTTTTTTCAATAGAGAAAACATATACTTGTTGTTCGTGTCAATTTTCCCACTCCAAAATTCTTTAGATGAGGCAAGAGAATACCTAGCTTCAAGATAACTTTCCTTGCACAGTCTCAAATGCAAGTTGTGGTACTCAGGGGAGATGATGTCAAGATCTTTCAACTTTTCCACTAACTTCGATCTTCTTTTGACTCTAACCTCTCTGGCTTGCTTCTTAAAATGGGTGCACAACTTTTGAATATCTTTCACTGACTTCTCTGAGGTCAAACAAGGAGAGCTATTGTTCCTAAAATGGTGAGAGAAAATTCTTTTAGTCTCAAACTCCATACAAGGAAGCTTAAGAAGGTTGGCATCAATATGAGGCCAACCAGCCCTGAAAGAAGGGCTACCCAACTTAATGGTGATACTTAAGGGTTTATGGTCAGAAACAAGAAGGGAGTTGTCAATATTCACACTCACATCCGAGCTCTTCTGAAGAACATAATTATTGACATATCATCTATCTAATCTAGCAGTAGTGAAGGCCCTACGAGCTTGTTTATTCGTCTTGGTGATACCAGAGTTTTTAGAAATATCTGACAGGTCATGCATACTACAAAGATCATTCCAGGCATGCTTTTCAGAACCATTGATGATGTTACCCTTACACTCTTATCTATCTTTATACTGGTGATCATATTAAAATCTCCTATCAAAATGACATGGCCCTGAATATGAGTGAGCTCTTCCCAACAGTTTTTTCTAACCAGTCTATTGTTGGAAGCATAAACAGAGATGACAAAGAGGTTATAGGGGTTACCCAGACTAATCTTACACCATTGATTAGTAATGCGAGAGGAGTTTCCAGTAACGGTATGAACCAGAGCTTTAGCAATCGCAATGACAGCACCACCTTTACCATCGTGATGGTTAGTGAAAAACCATCTAAAGCAATTAGAAACAAGATTGAGATTAAATTCGAGCGGACCACCACCAATTTTCACTTCCTGTAAACACAGGATATTGGGGAGCCTATGAAGGGAATGCAGCCACCTGTTTATCATCTTAGGTCTAGCAAGGTCTGTAAGACCCTTAACATTTAAAGAAATAATGGATAGTTCAGACAAAACCAATAAAGAAAATTATTTCCTACTATTCTTGGTATGCTTGATTATTGAGATGGAGGATCTGACAGTTTCTTTCCTCTTTGGCATATTTGTGCCTGCAAATTGTCTTTGCATCTCATCATCCTTTGTCATAGGCATAGTTTCATTATTGAAAGGATCATTATACATGTGGTCAAGTTTATCCTGGTCCATAGCATCTAATTCCTAAGAAAACATTTCAATAGACACATTCATAGCACCAGAGGACGATGGATCTTGAATTGATTTTGTGCTTACCTTTTCTCCATGGTCCTTAAAAAGAGTTGTATTAACAACTTTATTTTTCTTACATACCACAGACCATTCGGAAAGCTTCATGTCTTGTTGCTTCTTGGATCCACCATCAATAACTTTGCTAGGACCTGCCAACATTTCATTAGGATCAAGGTTTTCTTTGGGGCTCAGGGGTTCACAACTGTCAGATCTGATGGGGCAATCATCAAATGGGTTTTGGACATCTTCAAGTAAGACACCAAACATATTGTCAGATTTGAAACTTTTCTTCTTACCTTTGGTCATCATTTTCTTTATCTGAGGGTTGGGGGTGGAGTTGTTAACTTGATGACCTTTGACCTCCTCTTTACTCTGCTCTGCTAAATCTTGAACCTCAAAGGACAGTCCCTGATGATATGCCCTTGCATTGCCGGATGTTGAAAGCTATATGAAAGCAGGATGCGAAGTTAGCCAACATGTTCATTGT